>JBBPPG010001012.1:0-12358 GCA_038091855.1 Leccinellum luteum
ACAGGAAGATTCCGTGGGCGGCCATATTTGGGAATCATGACGAAGAGGACGGGGACGACCTCAAGACCGACCAGATGCGGATGATGCAAGCACTGCCCTACTCGCTTGTCGAGCAGGGTCCCAAGGACATCCACGGTGTGGGCAATTATGTTCTGAAAGTCAAGAGTGCGGATCAGTGCGTAAGGCATTGGAAGGGAATTGATGTGGGAGCTGATGCTGGACCGACAGATCGATGACACAGTTGCTGACCTTGTACTTTATGGATTCTGGAGCGTACTCGAAGGGGTTTTTAGATTGGTTTGGGTCCTTTTTCCCTACCGAGTACGACTGGATCCACACGGTAAGCGTAACGCTTGACGATCCCCGGAAGCTCACACATCTATGACAGGATCAAATCAACTGGTTCCTGCAACAATCTGCTTCGATGGACATCATCGAACGTCCATATCGCCCACAGAGCGACTCATGGGAACGAGACCAGATCGCCCCTATAACACGCAAGCGTGCTAAACCGAACGCGCTGATGTTTTTCCATATTCCGCTGTACGCTCGGTCTGAGGCTGTCTCAAAGGTGATTAGTTCTGACTACTTACTCTAGAAAAGAGTCGTATGGCGTGTCGGACAAGGACAGTCGTACTGGCCAGTCACTCGATATCGGGTTGCACGGACTGGAGGGTCCCGGATCTGCGAAAAAGAGTGATGGGATGTTTGAAAAGGGATTGTTGCAGGCGCTGGAGAGCGATCACAAGGCTGGTGGCGCTATTCCCGAGGTCAAGGTCGTCGCCAACGGCCATTGCCACAGTGAGTGGTGCGATGGCATAGGTCTTGTGTCTGTTGACTTTGTCCTCAGTTACGGAAGACTGTAAGCGTGTGCAAGACGTGTGGCTGTGCTTTGGAGGTGGAGGGTACGTTGCGCTCGTGCTCTGCTATGGATGTACATGACAGAGTTTACTTTTTCAGATCGTACTCTGGTTATGGAAAAGTCGGGTATGTGACGCTGCAATATTGTCGATGGTAACTGAGCTGACGAATTTTAGGTTTGATCGACGATTCCGGGTGTACGACATTTCGGACTATGGTGAGACGATCAAGACGTACAAGCGTACCGAGCACGACGAGATGTTGGACGAGCTTGTTCTTGCAGGGAGTGGTGCTCCACCGTACAATAGTGAATTATAGCCGAGGCATTGGTATTTTGTATAATAGATATTTAAGTTGTTGTCACACTTGTAAATTTCCCACCTGATGAAAGACTAACTCGACCAACACCATGATCACTACTTCCTCGCATCCCCCACCGCCGTCCGATGGCCATCACAAGTCTCGTCGCGATAATCATTCAGTCACATCAACTCATTCCTCGTCTTCCTCATCCCGCGCCGCCCGCGCAGCGCACGTAAGTTCCGTCTCGCAATGGACAGTCATCGTGTGCTCACGACTGGCTCGTAGCCTGCCGTCGAATCAGCCGTCACGCGCCTCCTCGTGGCCATCAAGCAACTCCTCGAATCGCTCACAATGTGGAGCAACCTCCAGCTGACGGAGAACCAGATCAGCGACGTCTACGTCCGTCTGGGCAACGACTTCAACGCGGCCGTGGCTGCATTTGCCGCGTTCGAGATTGACATGTCGTGCGTATCACTTTTTTCTTCTTCTTTTATTGCCATGCTCCTGCGTGGCTCGCCCCTGCGCCTCGTGTTGAACACTGCGTATGGTCCTTTTTAAATCATGCAGAGACCTCATGTCCATCCCTGAAGACCTGCGCGACGTCCTCGAAACTTGCCTCGCAGAAGACGCAACACCCGACAATCTGGCGATCTATTTGCCCAAGGTCCGCGCGATCATCACGCGCCTCTTGCAAGGCCTCCGAACCAAGCAATCCTTGTACCGTCGCATCGTTTCGGACCAGCAACAACAGCAAAACCAGAATCCGGGTCAGCAAACGTCGTCGGGAAAACATCGCTCTGGCTCGTCGTCGCACACACGCTCGCAGTCGCATTCTCGTACGGGCTCGCGCTCGTCTAGGTCTGATAAGCTATCGAGGCAACCGGACGACGAGCCGAAACCGCGCCGCTCGCAGCTCTCGCGGAGTCATGGTCCCGTCGAGGTCGAAGAGCAACAACAACTAAGGCAGCATGCGGAGAAAGAGAGGGAGCGGGAGAGTGTGCTTGCCGCGCGGCAGTCCGGAAGAGCTTCCTCGCATGCTTCCAAGCCTTCTGAATCTCTTTCTCAAGCTCAGTCTCAGTCTCAACAACCACAACAACAAATAAATCCGCCACGCACGACACCCCCGCAGGTGTTTCGGGAACCGGACGACGAGCCACCTGCGCCATCCAACAATGCCCACCTTGGCTCTCAAGCAGCACAGCCACAGCACTGGAACCCTCATCCGGGCACGTCCCGTGGCCGCCATCAGGAGCACCATGTGCCTGCTGAGCCAGGCTTGTCCAATCCACATGCGTCGTCGTCTTCTCCTCCGCCACTATCAGATATCGATACGCCTCAGGCCCCGTCAGTTGCCCAGGCTGTTCCCGTTCCAGCTTCGGTCAAGCGCTACTCGCTCGTCGATAAGCCCGTGTCGTCACCACCGCGGTCACCCCCTGCAGTCGTCATCGAGGAGCCCTCTCCTGACCGAAACGACGCGAACGGTAGCGGTAGCGGTAGTGCCGATCCGTCACCTCCACAAACACCACCCATCATCGACGCGCCCGATGCGCCGGGCGTCGCGAGCTCGCTCGCAGCACTGAAGAAGAGCGAAGCGCTCGAGCGCCGTGCGTCGAAGCGGTTCTCGACGTACCACATTAGCAAGATGACGGGGGGTGCAATCGGGCCGATGAGCATGGGCATGGGTATGGCACGGGAAAGGACGTTGTCGGCGTCGCCGAACCGGCGGTCGATGGCTGCTCCGTCGTCGATGTTGACTCCGGGCGATTTGGCGGTGCTCACGGAGGTGGACGAGCCGGAGGGGAAGCGGGATATGGTGGGTGGGAAGCGGACACTGCGTACGCCGTCGCCTGCGGGTATGGACGGGTTACCGCCTCCTGTACCGCCGTTGCCGCCTTCGATGGTGGATGCTGTTGGGCGCCCGCCCAACACGCTGCTGCGGACGCCGTCTCACCTGAGTAAGCTGGCAGAGGAAGTGGAGCCGGAGGAGTCGGCTCAGTCCACCGCGTTCCCCGTGTTCATGCAGGTCGGGCGGGAGGTAAAAAAGGTGATGCTCGAACCTGGGCTGACGTTCGCCTCCCTTCGGATGCTATTCGTGGACAAGTTTGCTTATAATCCGGGGATGGAGAACTTTCCTGCGATTTATATACGGGATCCATCGAGCGGCGTGCAGTACGAGCTGGAGGACATCGAGGAGGTGAAAGACAAGTGTTTGTTGTCGCTCAATATTGAACGTGAGTCGTTTCTGCGTACTACTATATACTTGTGTGCTGACCATGTGGTGGATGGGACGCTCCTGGCCTTCTTTGCAGCGCTGGACCAGATCAAGCAACACATCGATGCGCAGATATCCGTGCTGTCAAACGATCTCAAGGAGCTCAAGACCTCCATGGCCAACAACAAGCGGACCTCTGTCCCTTTACATCCCATCATTGCGCATGATTTCGCGGAGAGCACACCCGCAGCTGACCGCCCGTCAGACAAGCAATTCGCACACATCGCCCGTCGACTGTCGCGCATCGTCGGGGGCGAGGCTACCAACGAGTCGAACCCGTTTATACTCCCGCAATCGACGGGACAATCGCTCCAGCTGCAACCCCAAGGGACGGGCGCGTCCGTCATGTCCGAGTACTCGAACCGGGTGGTAGCCGATCTGAAGACGCAGTTCGACGAGGTCCAACACCTGCGACGGGACCTAGGAATTATGCGTCAGCTGTACACTGAGTTCATGAAGTCGACCAAGACGTCGTTGGGCGCGCTGCGGCAGCAGACCCAATCCGTGAAACAACTCGCGAGTTCGCAAGTGAGCGGAGCAAGGGCGTACGTGGACACTGGGAAGACGAAGCTGGACGCGCGGAGTCAGACGGTGTTGACGCAGATTGAAGAGTTGCAGGACACGGTGGAGGCGCTCAAGGACGATGTGATCCGGCGGCAGGTGACACCGAAGCCGCAGCTGCTGAAGACGATCGAGGAGGACGTGCAGGCGACGACTGGGGAGCTGACGAGTTTGAAGGAGCACATCGATACGATCAAGCCGATGTGGAAGAAGACGTGGGAGGAGGAGTTGCAGAACATCGTGGAGGAGCAAGGGTTCTTGGGGCATCAGGAGGAGCTGTTGGCGGACTTGAGGGAGGATCACAAGGCGCTGGTGGAGGTGTTTAAGCATGTGAGGAAGGTGATTACGTTGCGGCGGGGCGCGGGCAACAGCAGTGGTGGTGGTGGTGGTGGTGGTGGTGTCAACGGCGTTGGGGGAAGCGGGCGCGGGCGCGCGTTCCTGAAGCAGCCATTGTCTGCGGAGGAGACGCAAGGCGGGCTGAGCACTGTAATGATGGAGATTCGAGGGGCTGCTGTGGATCCGGACAAGCGGATGAAGGCGATCGCTGCGAGCCAGAAGAACCGGGAGAGAGAGATGGCTGCGGGTCGGTCGGATGCATTTCAGAACGAGCTGGAGGGATTCGTGAGTGGGAAGAAGCTGAAGATGACGGGTGGGGCGGAGGAAGCGGAGAGGGTGAGGCAGAAGCGGAACGAGTTGGCCCTCAAGGCCATGTTTAACGCGGCTGGAGGTGCGAGCGGGAGTGTGAATGGGGAGGCTGTATCGCCGACGGTCTAGTAGTGATGAGAGAGAGTCGTCGTTTCCTTTTTTTAAACTCGTTGTAATGTAGAAAAAAGGGGGATTCCAGGGGTGGACGGTTACTTGTGTCTCTAGGTAGCATCCCTTGTGTTTTTCGTTGTCATGTCTCGCTTTCAGTTTTCTTTTTCTTTTTTCTCACTCACTCACTTTCTCCTCGGAGAGTCGATGCCACGTATGCATGTCGTCGTCGTCATAACTACACATGCCCGAGTAGATTGACAGTTTCGACAGCTCTCTCGGATACCTCGCTTGTACATGTACGTGTACGCCGGGAGACGGTATCGTGTCTCTGCTTGGAACGGTCCTACACGGTCGAGATTGGCCTTTCTCCTAGGTAAGACCTGTACGTGTTTTACATTGCGTCACAGTAAGTCGCGATCATTCCGCACTACTACCGGCACCCACCAGTTTGATCTGCCATCATTCAAACTTCGTCGACGCCACCGCCGCCGCCATTCGACTTGTTGCGCATATTGATTAAAGGTGATTAATGTCAGTACTGCAGGTTTCTCTGTCGAGTCTCTCACATCCAAATAACAAAAGCGTTGATCCTCGCTGAAGCCAAGCGCAGACCGGTTCGGGTTTCCCTAGTCTTATTATTTTTTGTTAGCAAGATCCTCAAAGGGAGTGGGTCCGGAAAGCGTGGTGTCTTGACTAATTCTAAAATGACGAGGTGGATTGGGTCGGGAATGCCTGACAAGACCTTCAAAGGTACCGTCTCCTTGCACCTCACTGACGCTATGTATATCATGATCTCTGTCACAGTCGAAATCGACACAGGTTCCAAGCATGTGCGCTTTATGATCAATTCACGCAATTTTATTTTGTTCAAGCAGCCACAGTTCTCTGCGTGTGTTGCAGACTGGCTGTGGTTCTAACTGCGACCCATGGAGCCCGGATGCACTGCTGAATGGATCAATTGCGACTTTAATGTCAAGTGTGCAGGTGGAACAATGGTCTCTGGTGATGTACTCACGGATAATGTGACGATTGCTGGCTACATGGTATTTTTATTTCGTATCATTCCTGAGCGTGATCACTTCTGACGATCAAGTAGGCAGACCCTTCTGCAATAACATTCCGTTCTCCTTTCGACAACAACTTTGATGCAGACGGCATCTTGGGACTGGACTTCTTATTCCCCTCGACAATTCCTCACGACGATCAATGACAAAACAAAGTATTAGCCATCACCTGGTGGGCCAAAATAACGGGTAGACTTAGACATTTACTTATACGGAACTCAGGGACCGTCGAAGGTGTCTATAGACCATGTTCGAATTGGGAGTCGCAATGCACGCCATTGGTCGAAAGCTCACTTCCCTGGGGTCCGGAGCGCGTGATCCCGTTTGCTGGTACACGCGCCTGCGAGGTGTTCCCACCCACCCTCGCAGCTCACACCACACCCGGCAAGTGGGGTTCCCGTCCTGGGCCGGAGAGCGCTTCGCGCCTCGCCCGTCTACACCTCTCAGCCCACTACCTCCCTCTCCTCCTAGCGCATGGAGCGACGTCCAAAGAGATTCTTGGATGCAGAACTGATAGTGACAACATGTAGTGGTATGTAATATGTAAGTATTTCCCATATATCCAGAAATGAAATTTGCATCAATCGCTCAGCATAATTGTCCCTGAGGACGTCGACCGAAGATTACAGTAAACAAGGTATGTACAGGAATATCCACATGTGTGGTTCATGTCAGAAGTTCTGAATTCAGAGTCCATGAATTGATATATCATTTCTACTGGCACAGGCGGTTAGATCCGATGCAGGGACACCGGTAGAAAATTTGGGCTTGTCGCCGAGTCATGCTCTGCTTGCCAATAATACTCATCTCGTCTACATATACTTCATCAATCTCAGGATCTGTGCGCCATTGGACTTGTTCCCATCTGCTATTGTTGCTCCATATTCATATTGATCATTAAAGCTTGAGGTGGACTGGTGTTAGTCAGTCCTGCAGGTTTCTGCATTGATTCTCTCACATCCAGATCTCTCACGTCCAGAATATCCTTCGTCATAACGGCCATCAGCGCGATCTGGCTTAGCCAGTCTTAATCATTGCGAACCCTTACCAAGCAGGATAAACAGTGGTATGGCCATGCCGCTTACCAGACAATCTTATCTTTTGAATGCCAGCAAAAGCGTTCATCTTGCTGCGGTCATAACTCATCTTGTATCATTCAGGGAGTACGTGATGTGGCCATATACATCGCATTTGCTCAGTCTTCGTGTGTGGTTTTTAAGCAAGATCCTTAGTGGCTTCGACAATGACAAGAGGGATGTCAGAAGAACCCGCCCTTTCGCTATAAAAGGGGGTATCCAAAAAGCATGATGCCACTGTTCCCTTGACGATTAACAATCAGAAAGAGAATCGGACGAGCGAGATTCAATTAGCACTCAGATAAACTTCATCAATCTCAGGATCTGTACGCCATTTGACTTGTTCCCACCTGCAAATTGTTGCTCCAGATTGATTATTATAGGTGGACTGGCCAACACCAATCTTGCAGGCTTCTGTGTTGGTTAGTATCTCACGTCCAGAATGTCCATCGTTGCAACGGCGATCTTGGTGCTCATGCTGCCGGTCTTAGTCATTGCGAACCCTGTACCAAACAGGATAAGCAGTGGCATGACCGTGCCGCTCACCAGACAGTCTCATTTTCTGAATGCCAACAAAAGCGTTCAAGTTGATCTCGCAGCAGTCACAACTCATCTTGTATCAGTCAGGGAGTACGTACCAGTGGTGTGGACAGATCCCGAGCATTTTCTTATTTTTGTTAGCAAGATCCTGGGTGGCTTCGACAACTACGAGAAGGATACTGGAAGAACGCACCCTTTCGCTATGAAAGGGGGTGGATCCAGAAGACGTGGCGCCAGTGTTGCCTTAACTATGGATGATGAAAAGGAGAGCTGGATAGGCGAGATTTCGATTGGCACGCCAGCCAAGACCTTCAAAGGTGCCGTTTCCTTGCACCTCACCTCATCGATATATGTTTATCGTGGTCTTTGTCAGTCGATATCGACACAGGTTCCCAGTAGGCGCTTTATAACTGTTCACGCGATTTTATGTTGTTCAAGTCGACGCAGTGATGTGTTCGTGTTTCAGATTGACTGTGGAAGTCCTGGTTGTGAAAATCTCAACCTATGGGCCCCAGATGCCTCCGAAACTGCTAAATACATCAGTAATGATTTTCGAATCAAATACACAGATGGAATCATCGTCTCTGGTGATGTATATGCGGATAATATGACGATTGCTGGCTACATGGTATGTTTGACCCGTACTATTCGTGAGCGTAATCGCTTCTTACGGTCAAGTAGGCAGACCCCCAGATTTTTGGTGCTGCAACAACATTCTCTACTCCTTTCAAAAACAGACCATTTTCTGCAGACGGTACGTTGGGAATGAACTTCCCTTCCACCTCGAAGCCCAAAAACCTATTCGCAACGCTCGTCAGTCAAAACAAGGTGTTCAATCCGACATTCTCATTGAAGCTCTCCTCTTCTGGAGGCGAGCTGTACATTGGTGGGTCGAACTCTAAGCTGTATAATGGTGTCATTAGCTATACCAGCGTAATAGATCCTTCGTCGGTAGGTCCAAATAACAGGTTTACGTGGAAATTTACTTATATGTCATTCAGGGATGGTGGAAGGTGTCCATGGATGATATTCGAATTGGTGATACGAAAATACTGGAGAATGTCCCTGTCATCCTTGATACTGGCGCCAACTTCATATTTGGAGGTCGGAACCAGGTTGCCACCCTGTACAGTCACATTGGCGGTAAACTTATGGACGGCATGTATGAGGGCTTTGACTACTATTACTGTGAGTTCTGATCGAATTTGTTGCTTCGGTTTATTGACACCATGTAGTGCCATGTGATTCCTTCCCAACACTGGAGTTTACCTTTGGCGGCAGGTCGTTTGAAATCCCGCCCCACGTTTTTAGACTTGGACCGATTGACGATGGTTCTCCAGATTGCTTCGGCAGCATTGTCGCCGAAGACTCTTCTGACTGTGAGATTCATGAGCTCATTGTTTCCAGAACCCAATTGCAATATTTGATGTACTGACGGTTTGTTCCATATACTGTGGCCAGCGTTTTGGGGTATCGGTGTTCCATTCCTCCAGGTCGTATACACCGTGTTCGATTACAGTACTGCGCAGGTCGGGTTTGCGAACCTTGCTTGAGTCATCGCTGGCAGTGTATCCTGAGTCGTATGATGTCCTTGGCGTGTGAAATATCTAGACCATTCGAATGACTTTCATGCAGGGCGTAGTATACACTGTTTGATTGCAGTACTTTACTGGTCAGGTTTTCCGAGTTCGGTCCGTCGAGGCGTTGGCGATGAGAAGTGGAAGGATACAAGTACTTAAGGCGGGGGTGGAGGAGAGTGGAGGAACTGGGGTTGCAACGGCGGTGGTTGCAGGTGGAGACGGAAGGGGAGTGGGCGGATATCGCGAGGCGGCTGAACGAGTGGCAGAAGGAGTGGGAGGAGAGGCAGGGGTTATCATTTCCCGAGGAAGCTGAATACGCTGCCATGCCTTATAAGTTATGGAATTGGAATTTCAGACAAAGGGGTGATTCTTGCTCGGCAAGAAGTTCGAGTTCAGTTTCGGGCCAGAGTCTCAACACTCTCTCACCACACTGGCTTCTTGTTGTCTTAGGTTCATACAGCGAGAACGCACCGAACATACAGGACGTTTCAACTTGCGTGTACTTGAATATGCTACGGGTCTAGTCACCAATGAGCATGTTGATGCCATGACTGTCGGATCCACCGGTAATTGAGGTACATACATAACAACACAAACGAACTGAGACGAGGATAAGAAAACAAGAGAGCCTGCACGTCAAAAAAATTTGAACAGTCACTATCAGCAACTTAGCAAATTACTTACATAAATAACACATACCGTGCCAGGAACATGGTTTGCGATGTCATTCAAGCGAGCTGCGCAAACCCGACCTGTACATTACCGTAATCGAACACGCTGTATACGCTCCCCAGGAAAGGCATCCCAATGGTCCAGAATCCTAGTCCATTTAGTGAGAATAAATCCATCGCGCGCTGCGGGATGGTTGAGGAAGCAATGAAATCTCACTATTCGAGCGGTGGGCAATAACGGAGCCGAAACAATTGCCTAAACCTTTTACGGCTTCGCAGCGAACTCTGAGCGATGGGAAAGAGTCGCAGGGTACTGAGGGCTGTCGATAAATCAAGGCACCGAACGCAACAGGAACTCACTGTAATAGTAACCAAAGCCTTTACGTTGCACGAGGGTACCGCCAACACGTCTGTAAAATTCTGAAACCTAATACCAATTTCCCAAGATGAAGCTTGAACTACTGTCGAAAATGACAGAAATACTTTTGAGGATTTTGTTACCATTAGCACGAACATCGTCCATGGACACCTGCCAGAATCCCTACATGGATGCCAATGTCAGCAACATCCACTCCCATCTACCATTTTGACTCACGGGAACTGTTACGTGTGTATAAGTGATATCACCACAGTACAGCATGCTGTTTGTTCCACCGAGGTACATCTCGGCGCCAGGAGAAGTGAATTTGAATGAGATTGTCAGATCGGTCAGCTTGTTTTGTTCGACAAGCGACACAAGCAGCGGATCAGCATGAAATTGCGAGATGGAAGGGAATGCTAATCCCAATAAACGATTTGCAGTCGATAGACTGTCAGACATGTACGCCCTTGCAGATCCAAAGATCTGAGGGTCTGCCTAGCGTTCGTGTTAGAATTCAATGGTGATGAGCAATGCGATACAAAACATACTGTAAATCCAGCGATGGTTACATTATCAGTATATAGATCACCACGGACCTCTGTTCCATCTCCACATTCGAGGTATAATGGATTCCCATCCCGGATCTTAGCAGATGCGGATGCACGAGGATCCCAGAGCTTCGGGTAGTGACTACTGGAAACCCCCAAATAGCCAGTCTGCAGCACCCACATATTGCTGCGTTGACTTGAACAACAACCGCTGTATGAACTAAACGAGAGTACCTACGCCGCACCAGTGTCTATTTGGACTGTGTCTTGGATCAGAGTAAGCATATACATGTATCAGAATGATGTGAGGAGAATTTACCCTTCAAGATCTTGGGAGGAGTGCTAATCGAAATCAGGCCCGTCCAAATGCCAGATACACGGGTTTTTAGCGGGATACCAGCGCCACGGGTAACGAGTTCGGACTCGTTCCATTGCATGGCAAAAGGATGCATCGTCCCCGTGTTCATCTCGTAATTGTCTAGCCCACTGAGGGTCTTCCTGAAAAAGCCTGAGCAGACACCGGATATAACAGTTCATGCGACATACCCCCTGACTGATAAAATATGAGAGCTGATTGCATCCAGATCCATGCTGTCGTTGGACTCGGAGTCCAGAGAGGAAGTGTGTCTGGTGATGGGTATGGCCATACCACCTGCCTTCCAGTTTGGTATAGGTTTCGCAACTGCCAGAGCGACCAGTCTTCCGGTGGTTGCGAATATGACTATTGCGGTGAATCTAGAGGAGTTGAAAGTTGAAAGTTGAAAGTTGAGCGGGCTGGCGGTGAAATTTCCACCTACAGACGCCCTCAAATGAGAAGCCAACAGCGATAATATGCATGGCTGCATGGGCGATAGGAACAAAATGGATGATGGTTGGATGATGAAGGCGGCGGCAGCGGCGGAAGTACTGGCAACGAAATTCTGTTGATGTGACTGTTGTCCATAGGCAATTGAAGTACGAGTTTTACGGGATACCACTTGAAACGGGGTGAAAGCCTGATATGAGCATAATATGTTACAGCAACATCGGAAGACGTACTACCTTAGGTGTCCGGTGTCTCGGTTAGCTCCGAATTTCGATGGCACCATGGTACGTCCCAGTCAGCTTTGCATCGTCTGCACCTTATCCTGTACCCGCCGCCGTCCCGCCATACATGGCTCGTTCTCCATCACCTGGCTGTCTCACCTGACGTGCACGGCGGGACGCACTCGCATTCCCTCCTTGTCCCCTCTTGACACGCACAGACAGTGAATGATTTCACGCCCTCGTTTCCGTCATCGTCATCTCCCTCGCGATCACCCTCCAGACGTGCACGATCCACATGTTGGAAATCAGCCTCGCGTTAATATTTAGTATTACTTAATCGTTCCTACGGTAGTACACAGTAGTTGTTTGTTGACCACGAACCACCACCGTCGCCCGTCGCGCCCCGTCCCCTGCATTCGACCGCCCCCGGTTTTCATTACCACATGGCACAGTTCAAACATTCACCCGACACTCGTGCGCAGTCCGCACGCCCTCATTTTCACCGTTCCCACCCTGCTCAACGTAAACGGCCCACAAACCCCATGATCGGGAGGACAGCGTGCGCGATCACCGCGCAATCTTATTCGACAAGACCGCACGCCGGTCGCCGTCCCTCGCACACTTCGTGTGCCCAGTCTAGTGTACGGGCGATAATTCAAGACGCTGTTAATAACCGGTTAATAACATCACCACACAGGAGGGGTTATTTACAGGCAGTTATTAACCATTATTAACCAGG
>JBBPPG010001013.1:0-12308 GCA_038091855.1 Leccinellum luteum
TTCGTTGCACGGGAAATGTAGCGAGCAAGAAGTCTAGAATTGTTGATGATCGAACCACCTTCGTCCCTCTCCTTGATCAGCTCGCTAATCAAATCCCTGGGATCGACGGCATGATGACGAAATGACTGTACGAGTTGGGAGAGGAGTGAACGTAACACCTCTGTGGCGCTCGTAGACCGCTCGCTTCGGAAATTGCAGTAAAAGTAGGCCAGAATTTCTCCGTCCTCCAGTGAACTCTTCAGGGCATCGATCATAAAAGCGCTGTGAGCAGAGTCAGAATTAGCATGAGACATAAGGATCACACGCACGCTAGGACAGATTTTCCTGCTCCGGCTAGAAAAACCACCTTAGCGAAGTAAGCCTCGAACAAATGGAAACCCCTACATTTCCCATGGAGCCATAGAAACGAACTTTCCTTACTCTTCCACGACTGGTAGGGTTTCGTTCTAGGTAACCACAGACAGGTGTCTGCCTGACGCAAAAGGAGGATGCATCTCCTTGCAATTTCATGCGCTCAGCCATTTCACTATGCCGTTTATGTTCTCTGCTGTTGGTCTTGTCGAAATATGAGATATGGAGGGTACGAAGACGACATACCATCTACTCCCGTCAGTACGCTTTTTATTCTGTGCTCCGTCACACTGGAAGGACTGTTTGGTACGACTTGTGCGAGATCCTGTTTGGCTGATAACTCTCGCGTACGCAATATACTGGGTGGTGGAACTTCGACTGATTGCTGTTGAATGCCAGCTTCGCGATTCCTGACGCGATGATGAAATGCACGGTTGGCTGCAATGGGTTGCGAGTGTGTCGGCAAGTCTTCGTGAGACAGACATAACTTCGATCAGATTTGAGACAAGATGTGCTAGCGCTAGCTTATGTAAATCTCCCTAGCCATTTCTTTGACGATGCCCCCGCAGCCCGGCGTGTTCGCTCTGCCATACGCCTCGACCCACAACGCCCGCCCAGACGTCGTACACGTCCACCACCCACCCGTCGCTGGACCCAGCACGAGAAACCACGGTGAGCACAACCCAGTGAGACAACGCACGCGCTGACCCGGCACAGATGAGCCAAAGAGAGACAAGAAACGCAAGGACCTGACTGGAAGAGTAGGAAAAGAAATGTCCGATCGTAGAGACGAGTCCGTGCATCTCACTGTGTCTCTGCTTCGCCTCCCTCATACGATCACAGAGGCAGACACTCTACGGAGCACATATCCGCACTCCACAGCGCCGCCATTCAGCTCGCATCGCGCCCCGAGACACACCCAATGTACAACATACGCATGTACCCCTTGACCCTCGAGCGCTCGGCCCTCCTCGCCCAGCTCACTTACCAGGAAAAACACGGCCTCGCCGCGATAGAGACCGCCTACGACGAGGAACGCGAGAGGGTCGAGGAGGAGTGGCGAAAAGGGCGAGTTCGCGTACGCGAGCGTCTCCTTGAGGGCATCGAAGAGCGTCGCCGGAGAGCCAGAGAAGAAAAGGAAGGCGAAGGTGCTGTAAACGGTCTGTATCCCACCCTGTCCCCTTGCAAGCACTGTCTGACGAATCTCACAGATGTCTCTCTCGACTCTCAGACCCGCACCCACATAACCCGCAAGCTACGCAACAAGATCTGCGCCTCCCCTCCCCCGACTCCGCTCGGCAATGGCGCGCTAGGTCCCGGGAACGGAAGTGTGACCCCCATCACTTCTGGGCCTCTGACGAACCCACACTCGCTCTCGGTCGACGAGATACCGTCTCCGTTCCCGTTCCCTCTCACCGCAGTTACCCTGACCAATGGCCACGTTGCATCAGGCGCCGGCGGTGCCCCGACCAATGGAAACCGAAGACGTAACAAGGGTGGAGGAACCCACCAAGGGATGATCGGTGTTGGAGGGTTAGGAAAGAGTATTGGATTCCTGGCGCCGTGCAAGGACACCGAGATTGAGGCTGATTTGATCGAGATAAGACGGGGCACGAAGAGACGCAGGGCAGCGGCGGTCTCGTCCACAAAAGTGTCATAAGAGTGCTTGTATTATCTTATCTATCGGGATCGGATCTCGGAGATCTTGACGGCTCTAATCATTATGATCACCAAGCGCACCTTTCCACCGCTATACAAGCCTACTGGCGATGTGGACGTGGACAGACTCGCATTTTTTCATGTCCTCGAGAGACTCAAGGTAATAACAGAACATCAGGGCGCACATCGACGCTCACCCCGGACACAGACACAAAAACGGACAGGCTGGATCGATTTCAGTGTAAGGAATCTTGGGTTGACCCGATCGTGGCTCAACCTCCTCCTTAGGTTCCAGATCCGGAGAGGTACGCCGAGATCGGTTCCGTATCGCCCTGTCGCCCACATCCCGATCGCCCAGCATCTCGGACCACATGTACATGGCGGTGCTAGCCATGTGTACATCTGACTCGACGCTTGACGTGTTCGAGTTAGTGCTTTTTATTATTTCTGCGTCTGGATATTCGACCCTTGTGTCAGGTGTGTGATGATGTGCGTCGTGCACGACCTTGCAGAGGCAGAAGGTAGGTGGTTTTAGAAACGTTTCCGCTATACGGACTCGGTCCATGTCTACTCGTTAGTCGGGGACATCACCCCTCGTGAGGGCATCTCCAAGGAGGAGAAACGCCGACTTGAATCAGTGCGTTCGACCTTCTGCATCGAGCCACCTCGAACGTGTTCGCCGACAGGAAGCGATGCACAACTTTGTGTACCATATGATACACGCTAGTCCAGCGGCTCTGCGTATCGAGGCGTTATGGGGGGTTTGTTCTCGTCGCTCAGCGACGGCAGGTTCGTGCTAAACAGTGTTTGCACCCTCTTGCCTCCTGCTATGGACAGGGATACGAAGCTGCCATGACCCCTGAGGCCAAGTTCGTCAAAGGCACGTATGCTCGTCCTCCTTCTCCTAATGGATCGACTGAAGATGGCACTCCAGGGTACGTCCCCTCTGATCGCTCTGTCGTCACAGTGGGCGTGAAAGCTGACGTCACAATGTACTCCAACAACGCCGGGTCAGATCTTCCATATGTATTCATATCCTTCGTTGGGATAACACAGCCTGCGAATACGAAAACGCGCACGATTGCGACCGAGGCGATTTGCGAGGCTTCTTTGACAGTAGTCTTCCGTATCTGGGAGCGCGATCACGATGGAGGCGTGGACGTCGATGTCGACGGTCGGTCGCCCATGGGGCTTAATTGAAGCATCACCCCTTCCTCTTTCGTCTTGGGACGGCCCACCTTCGCCTTCGCAGTTTGCTTTGGACTGGTGCATTGAGTTAGGTTTTTTCTTGCAACTTCCAAGTACTATGTGCTGCTTCCATTCGAATGCGTCGCGCATGTACCACTCTAAAATTCAACTAACAAGCGACTGCAAGCAATGGACCTACACGCGGCAAGGTGGACACGGCGATATCGCTATAAACAAAAAACGACCTCAACACACAACGACTCCCATTTCCCTTTTGATAGGTCGATGAGCGCACGTTCAAATCAAGCGCTCGGAAGAGGAAAAGCATAGACATAAATTAAATAAAAGCAAAATCCAAGAAAAGGGGATCATGTAATTGTGAACGTTCATCGTTGATTGATATCATACATCACCAAAGTGGCGTATATGCCAGTCGTATAATGGTGGCGTCTGAAGCGCGACAAGGGCAGTGGACTTTAACGCCGTGAACTGATTGGACGGACAGAGATGTCAGGCATTCACGGGGAGATGAGAACCTGGCCATCAATGGAGGGACGCGACCGCGTTGATCCTTTTAACGATAGTGCGGGAGAAACCTGGCAGGCAGTGATTTCACGACGATGAGATGGTGTGGCAACATGTACGTCGGAGACTCGGAGTGTCAATGACCGAAGGTGAGGCTTGTCGTCGCACCACCATCATGAGGCGATTTCTCCTTGTTTATTTCAACTCAAAGGCCACCATTGATCTTGTTCAAGGCCTGTTGAAAAAAAAAACTAGTGCAATAGCACGCCCACCACACAGCACGATGACACAATGACCTCACAGTGGATGCCCGCAAGCGCGCATGACGAACGCGATCCAGGCACGCGGCAAGGATTCTTCTTGGAGGGTTGGACGTCATTCCATCCTCCTCGACACCTCAAGGTTGTTGTCGAGCGCGCTATCAACCTCTCAAATGTTCTCACTGCCAATTTTGGAAGACGAAAGGTTCGCAAATCAAATCAAGTCACGCACCTTCCGTACGACCATGGCCAGGTCTCTTCAAAGAGCTTCCTGAGGATCCAAGCACGCCCAACTCTACTACACTCACCCATGCAGTGTCATACTCCAGTGTAGGGTTGAGAGGTATGGGGGTTCTACCAAATGCGTCTATGTGTTGGCACTAGGTGCCGACGCTGATGCTCTATCATCACTGAAGGTTGGGACAGCGAGGGAGCAACGCTGGTAACAAGAAAGCGACCTCGCCGCAGCGACGGTATTGCCTCTCCGTGACTCGGGCTCGATGCGTCCGTTATCATCTTGCCTTCTATTCTTTTGCACGTGATCATGTAGCAACTTGATCCATTGAAGTCCTTGGCTTGCGTATTATCTCTCTCCTTTTCCAAAGCTCTCGTTCACTGCGAGCTGAGGTACGCCGTTCATGCTGCAAACTGGCTAACCGCGTCTCTTAGTCTGAGCCTCTGTTTAGTCCCTACGAGTGAGACAAGATGATATCGAAAGGTGCTTATTTCTTTTTCTTGGCGAGAGGTGCTGCAGTGAAATGACATTCATGTCAGTCAAAATCTGGTTCTCTCGAGCCAAGCATGAGGAATGGGGCAAGACGGACTCCATTGGAGAGGCGACTGTTCCAGTCACTCAGATACTTTCACGAGCAAAGTCAACGTTTGCAAGGTTTCAGGAAGGGGACGGGACGGACCACATTAGCGAGGCAGTCGTCCTTGATCGCCAAGCACTGGATCGTTGCCCACCTGGTCACCACGATCAATGGAGCTCACTAACTCAGCTTGCCACTCATCTCCAGCATCGTTACAAGCATGTAGGAGCAGTAGAGGACATCGAGGAAGCAGCTATCTATTTCAGAGAAGCATTGGAGCTTTGCCCGTCAGGACACCCAAATCGTTCAACGTCGTTAAACAATGTCGCAAGCTATCTCCTCAATCGTTACAGACGGCTTGGAGACACGATGGACCTCAATGAGGCTATCATCCTCGGCAGACAAGCCCTTGACCTTCGCCCGTCAGGGCACCCGGAGCGCTCAATGTCTTTGAACAATGTTGCAACCTGTTTCTCCGATCGTTACAGACGTCTTGGAGACATGACGGACCTCAATGAGGCCATCATTCTCGGCAGACAAGCCCTCGACCTTCGTCCGTCAGGGCGCCCGGATCGTTCAATGTCGTTGCACAATGTCGCAATGTATGTCTCTGATCGTTACAGGCTGCTTGGAGAAATGACGGATCTCAATGAAGCCACCATCCTTGGCAAACAAGCCCTTGACCTTCGCCCATCGGGGCACCCGGAGCGATCAATATCGTTGAACAATGTCGCCCTCTATCTCTTCTATCGTTACGAGCGGCTTGGAGATATGACGCACCTCAATGGGGCCATCATCTTTGGCAGACAAGCTCTCGCACTTTGCCCGTCAGGGCAGCCGGATCGACCCATGTTTTTAAACAATGTAGCAAATTATCTTTCTGATTGTTACAAGCGTCTTGGAGACATAACAGACCTCAATGAGGCCATCATCCTCGGGAGACAAGCTCTCCACCTTTGCCCATTAGGGCACCCGCTTCGTTCGACGTCGTTGAGCAATGTTGCAAACCATCTCTACGACCGTTACAAGCAGCTTGGGGAAGTAACAGACCTTAACGAGGCCATCACCTTTGGTAGACAAGCCCTTAACCTTTGTCCATCCGGTCATCCCGACCGATCATGGTCATTCCATCAACTTGCAGGTTGTCTCCACGTTCGGTTCACCCAGTCGAAGGAGCTGAAGGACAGAGAGGATCTATTCAGCCTTTACACCGAGTTGACAAATATCTCACAAACGGTCTCACCAGCCGATCTCTCCGCAGCCAAGCAATGGATCACCGTAGCTGAGGATTTCCGCCATCCTACAGTGCTCCTTTCATACGAAACTTCTCTTCGACTGCTAGTTCAGCATGTGGCCGCTTTTCCATCCCTACCTCATCATTTGCAGATTTTCAAGGTCCTCGCTTCATCACTAGGAATTGATGCATTTTCGGCTTGTCTCCGTAGTCAGTGTACAAAAAAAGCGGTCGAACTCCTGGAACAAGGTCGCGGTGTATTCTGCAACCAGATTGCTCGTCTCCGTTCCCCTCTTGAAGACGTCATTGCGTCGGGCCAGGAAGGAGCGGTCCTTGCAGACGAGTTTGCTCGACTGTCATCAGAAATACACAACACAATTCGGTCACAAGGTCCAGATCAGTACAACAGATTGTTCAGTCTTAATGTTGATCTGCAATCCGTAATCGCCAGAATTCGGAAATTACCAGGTCTCGTTCGATTCCTTCTCCCCTCTTCCTTCTCCGAACTCCGGTACGCTGCCAGCGGCGGACCTGTGGTCATCGTGAATGCTAGTCAGTATGCGTGCGATGCACTCGTTGTCTTTTTCGACAGAGATCCAGTTCACATCCCATTACAAATCATGAAATCTCGTGTTCAGGACCTGTCTTCGGAGCTCCAGCGCTTGACTTTGGATGCAAGATCAGTGGACGTGGGGAGAGATCTCGCTTGCTTCCTGAGAGTCCTCTGGGATGAGGTCGTTTCACCGATCGCCGATTTTCTCCAGACGACAGTTCCACTTTACTCACGTATCTGGTGGTGTCCCACTGCGGAGTTCTGCCTTCTGCCATTACACGCGGCTGCTCCGTATCGGAAGGGCCAAAGAAGTTTTTCGCATCTGTATATCTCATCTTACACTCCCACTCTGGCCGCCCTCATCCGAGTAAGACGGAATGATCCTTCGGCGACGACCTCGATACACGAGAAAAGATTCCTTGCTGTAGGTCAGGCGACCGCCAAAGGCGAAACCGAGCTCCTCTCTGTTGACAGCGAACTAGCCATCGTTGCCGAGCGTATCCAGGGTCTCGTGACATTCATCCGCCTTGATGGATCAGAATCGAGTGTGTCCCAAGTCTCGAAGGAGCTGAGGAGGAGCGAGTGGGTTCACTTTGCTTGTCACGGCATCCCAAACAGGAAGCAACCCTTTGACTCTGCATTTGCGCTCTACGACGGCCGCTTTACCGTAGAACGGATCATGGGGTGTGAATTAGAGAACCCGGACCCGGAGTTTGCCTACCTCTCTGCTTGTCATACAACGGTTGGAGACGAGGAGAGTCCAGACGAGGTAATCCACCTGGCGTCGGCAATGCAATTTGCAGGTTTCCGATCTGTGATTGGGACGATGTGGGCGGTGGACGACGGACAGACGAACAAGATCACGTCCAGGTTTTACGAGTATATGTTGGATGGATCTGGCCGGCTGGATCACACTCGAGCTGCATTGGCTCTGCAGAGGACGATCAACTCATTGGCTGGTAGTGTTTCGCTCGATCAGCGGATTCTGTATGTACATATCGGTGCCTAGTGCACGTCGGATCGTGTCCCGTATTATGCTTACCTCATACTTATTTATTTGCTGTTTTGAAGTTCGTATATACGTTTGCTATTTACAAGCTATTTATGTAAATGCGAACATGTACTAAGTGTCCTGCTGGTTGTGTGGACCATCGACTGCAGTATGACGACCGTCACCCACACCCGGAATCTTGCGGGCTATGAGTACTTGAGCCGTTTCGGAATCGCGAACATGTGAGAATCTCTCCTGATCGGCAATATTACGCCGCCGCGGTAGAGAGTCGAGACCTCTCCTGCCGGATCTGACCTTGTTCAACTGGCGCGTAATACTGCCATGTGCACAACGGACACGTGTTTATTCCTTGATCCCACCCGTCGGAGGACAACTGGTGTTTCATTTTGAGGGGGCCGAGGACCCAGGGGGACTCGGAGGACGACGACGACGCCTGCGTTAGCTCAGTCCTGCAGCGGCATGATCCTCAGGGAAGAAAGCTATTGAGGGTAAGATATGTCAGACCGGAGACGCGCCGGAGCAGCAATCAAGTAATAAAAGAAACTTCAAATCCTATCGGTCATCTCAGGTGGATCTCAGCATAGAAAGATTTCGGCCAAGGATGCAAAGTGTGCGCGCTGGTCAGGCTGGAACTCCGGACGAAACGCAAGGAAAAAAGTGGCCCCTTGCCTTGACAAGATCATTGGCACCTGCATTTCGTGCCTAAGACTTGTTTGGATTATGCCTTACTAGCAGGAGGGATCTGGTTGCAGGTCAAAAGAGTCGCAAACTAAGTGGAAACTGGGGCACTGACGATCCCACAAGTCCCACAGCTGGCCCAAGTTGAATGAAAGAGGGAATCCCTGGTCAGGTCAATCATCACACACACTATGCGGCGGCAGATAAATTCAGAGTACCACTTGCTTCCAACCTCTTTGAAAACGTTACCACCATCCATATTATGAATGACAACATCGATATCATAATTCCTACCAACACAATCACATCTTTACTGTAAAATAAAGTCAAAAAAGCACGGTACACCTGGAGCGTTCGAGAGATCAACCTTCACCGCAACGCCTCTGCCACCAACTCTAATATCTCCTTCGTACTTTTGCCCACGTACTTGTCGTCCTTGGCCACCGATTGCCACACCGGCCCGTGATGTGGTTCAGCCGCAATACACTGTTTTACAACCTCCTCGACGTGCTCCTAGAAAAAGGCCAACTGGTCAGCACACGGAAACCCACACAAAACGTGCACCCACCGCCATCCCATGCTGCCTCTCAAACTTGACCCACCACGCCCAATGATCCCCCTGATCCTTATCCTGCTCCGTCCCCACCGACCTCGAAAACCACTGCCTCGCCTTCTCCACCTTGCGCTCCGCCCAGAACAACCTCGCCACCGTACACGTCACGATCGCATTGTCCTTGGACTTCTTCAGCGCATCCACCGATCGCGACTTGCGCGTAGGCCGCGGCTCGGACCAGATCGCCATCGACCACAGCATCCCAGACGTCGGACACTCTTGCAGACCGCGAGAGAGCATCGCCTTGGCTTGCGCGGCGCCGCCCGAACGCTCTTCGACGCCGATCGATTCGGCCCATAGGATCTCGTTGGCGGGGTTCACCAGCCGGCCTTTTTCGAGGATCGCTCGCGCTTTGATGCTCTTCCCATCAAGCTCCTCGAGCTTCGCCGCGAGAACCCATAGCGTGACTTCCTTGGGACACGCCTTCATCCCTGCTGCATAAGATGCACGGGCGGCGGGATAACTCTTTTGCAGTTGGTGGATTTGTCCTTGAATCATGTACAGCTTTGCAAACTTGGGGAACTTGGACAGCGCAGCCGAAACGGTCTCGAGGGCAACGTCGTAATGGCCTTGTTGTCTTTCGAACACGGCAGATTTCATCCATATCTTTCAAAACGTCAAGCCTTTGTCAAAGAAAACAAAGTACAGAAATTCACTTACTCGTTCGGTATCGGCGACAGTTCGTGCACGAATGAGTAGCTCTCTCGCGACGCCTAATTCGCCGTTCTCCGCTTCTAGCTTGACGGCAGCAAGCCAGATCTGTTCACTTTCAGGATTGGCAATAAAGGCTCTCTCAAGGACTTCACGGGCGGCGGACACGTCCCCAGCTAACCACTTCTCCTTCGCAGACATTAGCCACAGCACCTCTGCTTGCGGGCAGTAATGCACGGCCTGCGTCAACACGGCATCGAGTGATTCACTGCGAGCTCGCCGTTAGCACAAGATGGAGGCAGAATGAGAATATTCTTGATACGTACCGAGTTCCATGCGCCTTTTCGAGATCTGCCGCCTTGCGCCACAAGTTGCGTTTATCAGGAAATACCTTGAGCGCGTACGCCAAAATCGCCCTGGACGTGCTAAACATCCCTCTCGTCTCCGCGCTCTCCGCATCTGCAACCCACGTGTCCAACCGGTCCTCCTCTTCCACCTCCATGGCCACCGTCGCCTTGATGATCGCCTCGCACGTCCTGGGGGAACCCTCTGTCTCGCACCGCTCCGCCTCCTTCAACCATTGCTCCCGCGTTAAGAGTACTTGGTGCCGCCGTAATTCGCGTACGCCGGCTTCAATCGTCTTATCCACAACATCGAGTTCCTTGTTTCGTGCCTCCACGGGCTTCTCAGGATCTGCAGTCGCTTCTTGTTCTAGTAAACGACCAGCGGCTATCCAGATTTCGTGTGACGTCGGAACGGACTTGCGAGCTTTGTTCAGGACTGCTTTGGCACGTTCCGGCGTTTCAAGACGCGCGAGCGCTAACCAAAGCTCCACGGAAAGAGGGATGACTTCGACGGCGCGGGAGAGAAGAATACGAGCATCGGACGCAGACGTTTCTAAGTTTACAGTCTCTTTCCATAGGCGTACAGAGTTTGGAATGTTTTCGAGTGCTACAGCAAGAATTAGCGATAGAAGGGCAAAAGAAACAATGGCAGAGCGTACCTTTGCGAAGCACTCTTTTCTTCGCTTTCACGTCTTGCTCCAAATCGGATGCCGCAAGCCATATTTTGACGCTTTGCCCGACGTGTTGGGCAGCATTGGCTAGGATGACTTTGGCATCGTCGTGATTCTGAAGCGGGGATCAGCTTCGAATATGATTGTTTCGTATCATCGATACGTACATGTAATCGCGCTGCTTCGAGCCAAACGTCTTCGCTCGTCGGACACTGCTCACACCCTGCTTTGATGAGCTTGCGGGCTGCAACCATTCGACCGGCATGCTCCTCTAGACTTGCCGCAGCAATCCAACCAGGCGCATGCTTCGGGTTGGATTTTACCAACGAATCAAAGAGCATTCGCGCGCGCTTAATATCCCCAATCTCTGCATCGGACTTGATCACAACGCTGTCCAATGATGTCAAGTAGCCCTTGGGGTCCACTGAGGTGGCCAAGCCCGAGCTGGTAGACGTGCCTGAGATCTGGCATACATGAGATAACGCGTTAACTCGTCGACGAATGTGCTTACCTGGTCGAGCTTCAGAGACAGAATCTTATCTCGTGCCTGACCAATCTCCACAAAGTTGGTCATAGCACCAGAATCCAACGGCGTTTCGAAACCGCCCGCCTAGGTGATGTGAGCAAGTCGCTTGGGGACAATGCAGCAGCGACATTACCTGTTGCTGTCTCGAGTCTAGGGAACTCTCGTACTCTCCCTTTGATCTGTCACCCACGATGACGCTGTCGGGGACAACAAAGGACCGTTCATCCTTTCTCCGCTTCTTCCGTGTAAGGTTACCTACTTCAGGTATGTTTTCCCATTCCTGATCGCTGACGGCAGCCAGGCCGCGCTTCAAATCAGCAAATTGTTGCTGTATTTTCGGTCGTTCTGCTCGATGCTGCATCAACTCTGCATTTTCACGCGCTTCCCTGATCGCGAGTTGGAAAGACAGGGTGTACGAAATGCGCACACGCACCTGCGCGTCCGCCTCCTCGCGTCCATATTCCGGTCGACCGAGTCGTATATCTTGTCGGCTTCCTCGTCATCCTGTTCGTACGTCGTGCCCGCAAAGAGGCCGTACTCGTTGTCTGGATCCTGAAATTGCTCTGCATCGATCTCGGGCTCCTCGCCTCGTTTGGTCTGCGCCTCCCTAAACGGTCTGTTGAATTCAAAGAATATACTCGGATAGTGAAACGCACGCTACGGCTTCAGCAGATGGACCCTCTCTAGCTGGACCGATATCTGAACGAGTGGTAAAACCAGAAGCACTAGAGATTGCGTCACACAAACAACCCAAAGTAAAAGAGGAATGAAAGACTTACCCACGACCGAGACCTGCAACGTACGACGCCGGTGCAGGCATCGAGAGGAACGCCAACTTGTTCTTCTTGTCGGTCGCCATCGTTCGGTTGGCTGGTACTTACGACCTCAGGAGGAGGATGAAGTAGCCGTACAAGTCGACGACGGAAAAGCTTTCCTTTTTGGTAAGTACATGCATGTAATGTATTTCAACCTCATACAGTACGGGATGCACAGGCATGTAAAAATATCGTCATAACTAGCATGTAAGAACAGCCCCAGGTTAAACATCTTTGACCGTGACCGTACCGCGCAGCAGACCAGTCTGAAAAGACAATGTTTAAATTGTGAAACCCACGCATAGACCAGAAGCAGCCACGTACCCTGCGAGCAGCAATGAGACCAGCCTTTTGTCCAGGGACAGCCGAGCGGGCGATCGTCGAGGCTTTTCCAATGTGTTGGTGGTTACCACCAC
>JBBPPG010001014.1:0-12308 GCA_038091855.1 Leccinellum luteum
TGAAATATTGTCTGTAGTTTATATAGATTACCCGCTCATCGCCCGCTCACGACCCGCTCGTGACCCACTGATGGCCCGCTCATGACACATCCATGACCCACCCACGACCCGCCCACGACCCGCTCTCTTGACCGACAGCGGACGATGCGAAGGCAATCATCATGGCAATCACATCGAGTCACTCAAAATCACCTAGTATACTTGTACATGTACTGGTGTCATTGGGTACTCGTACATATTAATCCTGTAGACAGATTCAGTGAGGGGCAACTGATTCTGAGAGAACCTTCGTACCCGAGACAAGTTGAGAACGACCACACGCTCGCAAGAGACAGCCCATCGTGCATAATGGCCAACTACCCATGAGAACTTCACACATTCGAGAGTCTCTTGAAGCGCAGCAGAATATAGCCGAGCCGGGAAGTGAGGATAGGCTGCAAATGGATCCGAGTTCGCACCAATGCCAGTCAGAGTGAGCGGGCACTGTCTCTGCACAGCGAAAACAAAGGATTCTTCTTGTTCATATATATACTTGATGCTTCCAGGGATAGGATTTGACGAGCGGTTCCCTTGTGGATAGAATAAGACGAGGGAATTACCGAGATGGGTGGATGCACAGCTATAGACAGCGCCCACTCGGTCTTTTACGCGGGCACGCAATACAGCTCTTTGAAGACCAGTTATGCTTTGAAGCTCACGTGGTACCTTTGTCATGTTTGATGACTCCGTTGCGATAATGAGACCATCATGGGTGAAATTTGGGTTGCCGTCTGGATGACGGTATGCCTGATCAAGGAGTGTCTTGCATTCACGAACAGCTGTTGGACAGTTCGGGCGAGATAACCAAGAACGGAGCTTTGCGCCTTTAAGATACGAATGGAGCATTGTAATTTCAAGCTCACCTACGAAGATCAGCTTGCATACCAATAAACATCAATAGAAAAACTCACCCATCCTGTGGTTGCTGGGAAGCCGCTGGAGGATGCCAATGAGACGCTCGAAAGGAAATGTCCACCAAGAGTGAACGGGACCAAAGAGAACCAGGTAATCATAGATGTGGAATGCCGCATGGTGGTTTGGTCGAAGGTTGAATTGTGGAAAAGACAATTTTAAGTTCCCAACGTAGGATGCAATGCAAGATCGATAGTCGCGAGCGCGTCCAATACTAGTGATTCGTGCGCAAGCAAGATAGACTGCTGAGACTAGTTCCATAGTGCTGTCGAGAGCTCGGCGGGTAGATGACTCCGGCGCACTCGTTCCCCACACATCAATGAGTGCAAGCGGAATGTAAACAGTAATGAGCAGCCTCCATTCGTCTGCTTTAATCGTTCCAGCTGAAGCGTCACCAAAGTTATCAGGGACATGTCCAAGCCAGGATGGTTTCGAGATATCACAAATAACTTCTCGAACTCTTGCGAGTGCAGCACGTGTGTCCAGCAGACCATTGCGAACCTGCAAAGCGGGCGCTGAAAGAGGTTTATGACGTCGCTGGAGACAATCTCAGTGCAATCTCGTGAATATGAATGGGTAGGCTTACCCAGTGAACGAGAGCTTCAACATAGTCAACCTTATACAACCTTGTCTCCTTGGTGGGGATACAGTCTAGGCTGCGGCAAACATACTGTAACGCAGGAAGGGTTTTGCGATGCAAGGTATCCTCAAGCTTCTCCATATACCGGTCAACAGCGGTGACGTTGTTGGGTTCGGGGACTGGCTTGACTAGAAGTGCGTTGATAGAGGAAACTTGCCCAATCTCCTTCGGTGTCATGGAGAGTGACGAGGTGTTCGGATTGATGGGCGAGAGATCATGAACGAAGGCAGGCGATGAAGTTGAACCGGGCGATGTCTTCTCAGTAGTCAAGCCTAAGAGGTTACGGGCATGATGCTGAACTAGCCCCTCAAGTATACAATGCATGGAATCTATAACCAGTTGACGCCCAGGGTTCCAATAAGGTAGGCACCACAATTCCGACCAGCGCACACCATGTTCTTGGAAGATCTTGTCACGCTCTCCAGATGTGGTGGCATCCCGCCACTGTTCTGCCCATCGGCGGAGCTGTCGGTTGTCACGGGGAACCCAATTCTGGTAGTCTACTCGACCATAGCTCGTCTTGTGATAGCAGTCACAAGCACTGCAGATAAAATGGCTACCAACAGATGCGAGGGCTGAAAGGTGACGTGCCGCTGGCAAGTCACAGACTGCAAGAGCAAGGGCACTGCGCGTGAGACGACCTTCGGGGAAATTGGCTGTCTTTGAGAACCAGACACCATGCTCCCAAGATGCTACCAATTCTTGCACGAGTGGACGGATGTAATGGTTGAGGTTTTCTAGCGAAGGCTGTTTGGGACCGGGAATTATACCAGCGAGATACATGTTCTCTGGTTTATACCGTACGTCAAGCGGTAAATTGAGACATGCCATCGAGATGATTCCCGATGATGTACTTGCCCCGCGCACGGTCATGCCCTCGGGGTTGAAGAAGTCGACATGGAGTGCGAATGCATAACGGCCTTCACCCCCTCTATCTATGAATAATTTCCCAGGCTCCGGGCCGCCAAATTCACGGAGAAAACTGGCTTCAAAAGGGTTTTTGATAAACGCAGGTGGAGGGGAACGAGAATGGAAATGATCATCGCAGGCTTTGTCCATCATGGACTCGATGTCAGTACGGGCCAACAAGCCCGCTAGATAATCATTAAAGCTGTGATACACGAACATCTTCTTGGGGTGGCGTTCACCGTTTGGTCCAGTTTCCAGCAGTGGCTCGCAGCACTGTGATCCAGGCTTGGGATAGTTGGTACAATATTCGGGGTAGATTGGTTTAGCAGATCCGGGTGGGTAGGTGGGAGCATATGTGCAGTGACAGGCGCACGTAGCATAAGAAGTCGTCCGGTACGAGAGATTGAACCTCGAAATTGCGCCCTCGATGGTAGACGGGATTTGTTTGATGACATTCTCATGAAAGGAACTGAGAGTCCCATCAGGGCGTTGAAACGCAAGGAAAAGAAGTAACGAGATGGCATTAATGATGAAATTGCCCTCGCGGAGGTTGACGCCCATAACAATGTTGCAAATGACGCCAATGAGCAGAGCTACTTGAGCAACGGTATCCATGCGCTCGATTGGAGACTGAAATTGATCGTCTGTGATGCATGATTTATATACATTCCGCAGCGAAGCTGATTGAGTGACTTACCGACATTCAACTTGATTGGGCCTTGCAATGCCGCCGATGTTTCTTGTGGTTGCAATTGGCACTCAAGGTCGTCAAGCGTGCACAGAATCTGTGCTTTGCGGGACTTCACCAGGTCTGTGTTATGCCGAATCCCCTGAACAGCACGTCGAAGAGATGCTATTTCAAGTTTGATGGCCTCCTTGTTTGTGGTAGCCAACAGGAGATGGGAGCACCGTCCCGTTCGAACCTCGATGTTCGCCAGTAGCTTAAGTGCCTTTGCAGAGCGTTGGTTATTGTCTTTCTTTGACACAAATGGCTCTGTGCAAGCATGAGGGAGGGACTGTGGTGTACCGGACACGTGGTTAGGTGTGGCAGTGGA
Organism: Leccinellum luteum; assembly: GCA_038091855.1. Classification (NCBI taxonomy): domain Eukaryota; kingdom Fungi; phylum Basidiomycota; class Agaricomycetes; order Boletales; family Boletaceae; genus Leccinellum; species Leccinellum luteum. The sequence continues at coordinate 3,556 of JBBPPG010001014.1, forward strand.
AGTACCAGAGATCCGAGTCGGAGGATCAGACTGTGAGATCTGCAGTCGACTGAGACTAGCGGCAAGCTGGGTTATGGGAATGGGATTCGGAGAAGCAGGAAAAGGAGTATTGCTCGATGCCTTTGCCTGGAAGTCCGTACGTGAATTCCATAACTTGCTGGCATGGCCGTTAGGGTCGGGTCCATCATCTGTGAGCGTCAATGCGAGGAGATGGTCGGCCAGTTGATCCGAAGGAGAGGTAGGGCAACTGTCCGCAAAGGGAATGGTCAGAGGGTTTGCAGAATCCGAGGAGGTAACACACCTGTCGCTGCCCACGAAGCCTGAATCCCTCGTATGCATTATCGAGTTAGAGGGACTCGGACCAGGAGCAAGGGACTGTTGAGTGCGTTGGGCATGTTCATCTTGAATGCGTTTTAAGTGGGCAGGAAAGAAGCGAGAGTCGATTTGGGTGCCATTGGGATGTCGCTGGATACATTCCTCGCAGGTACACCGCTTGAAGACAGGACGGGATGGAGGCATGTCCCGCTGAATGTGAGCTTCGTCTGCTGCTGAGGAGTGGTAAACATACCCTTTATAATATGGGCCAGTGTTGTTTCGAAAATAAGGAAAGCATTGTGCTATTTTTCTCCTTGGAGACGTGAACCGATGTGACCGTAATGGAAGAAGACATGAGACCACTTGGTATGCGCAAGACACAAGACTCGGACATCACCTGAATCATCCAGAAGTCAACGTTCGAAAATGTTCATTGTTCAACCGTTCAACCTTGTCAGCGACAGGCGAGGAGAGGATCGTGCGCTGTGCGAAACATGAGCCCAATCACCACCCGATCAACCACCGCACGTGACCATGCGGGGCTACGTATGAAATAAGTCAATTTTGTTGCAAAGTACTACACTACAGGTAAATAATATCGCTTTCGACATCGACTTCATCGTTGTCCACCCCTTCCATCACTGAAGTATATTTGTTCTCCTCGCCATCAACCAACCCTTCCCAGGACAAATCCATCAGTTGCTCCACCATTTCTCTCAGAACGCTCTTCCTCTGTAGATCAATCCTCAGGTCAGATCTGTACTGTAATGCGGCCTGCCTAAATTCCTCCACAGTGAGCTTCCTTGCCGGACGATGCCATTGACACACAGAAACTATCGGTATCAACACCGACAGCGTTTCCTATATGGAACACGTAAGTTTGTATATTTGCTTTGGAAAATCTGACCTACTGCATTTTGTTCCAACAGGCACGCTGCGCTTATGATGATCGCCAAGACAATGATTAAGGTAAGAGCTCGCATGATCCATCGACAAAACTGATTGCTATCACGTGTAGTACCAGGGGGATTGGCTGTGTACTGATATGCCCAAAGTTTGATGATCGTTTTTCGAGTACGGCTATGTGTAGATGATGCGCTTGCAATGATGCAGAGACCGCCTACATCCCGCACCTAGCCAAAGTACATGTAAGATTGCACTGTATCAAAGTCCGAATGAAGCTGACGTACACTAATGGTCTGAACCAATCCTGATGTTGCATGGGCGATCTTCTGGAGTAGAAGACCCGACCTCCTCTCAAACACATATATTGCACCGCTGTCACTCCCGCCTATGACAACTTTGGACTCCTCGCCGAAAGCAACTTGCTTGGGCACATGTACAGACGGCGGGTCTGTTAAGAATGTGCGAATTGGGTCGCTGCCGTCCAGTGCGTATAAGGTGAATCCACTTGTAGCGTTGTCAATTACCACTAATTCTTTTTTTCCGCCGCTCACTGCCGCGCACCCACTGCAGCTGACGTGTGAGTAATTTATCGGATACCTCTGGAAGCAAGTACGTACATCACGGAACCATATTGATGCTCGCTGAGGATTTTTCCGTCAAAGACATTCATTTTAATTCTAGTGAAAACCCGTAAGGTATGGTATCACGCTTCATTCAGATCGGATCAATACTCACACGTTTCCATCATATAGACCAAACACATGGAGGCTATCGCGTTGAATGAACGCAATGGACTTGGGAACAGTACTGTCCAACCGTCCAGCGTACACAGACTGCAACTGCGAGTTCGTGTTCAGCAACAGCACTTCAACGACGCAGTCACGCATTCCAACTGCTATGCGGACGCCGCCTTCCGACCATGCCATATCCCATGCGATGCAGGTGATCTCGAAGCCAGCGCCAAGTCGCCGCATAGATATGTTCTGGTAATTTTTCTGCTGGCAAGTTCAGTTCTATTTTTCTTCAAATTAAGCAAGCCTTACGGGGTCAAGAGGATTCGGACGCAAGAAGATCAGGTTACCTCGTCCTGTTCCATAGCATATCGTTTCGGCGGCACTGTGCTTCGTCTTTGCCCAGATCGCACAGCTGACAGCTCCCACGTCTCCGTGGTTGACATAGGTAAGTCGGCGTGTCTCTACATTCCAGATGTGGATACCGTCGGTGCCTGATGCGCGTGTGTCAGTTGGGAGAGTATATATCTGTTTATTACATACCTCCACAGGCTACAAAACAACCATCGTTGGATATCGCTAACGCATGGGTTGACGGGGTGTTAAGTGTGAATGAACCCAAGTTTCTGTAGCGCATACCGGGAGCGCCGCTAGAGATAGGTAGGGATAACATGGTCATGGGGCACTGATTCTTGCACACGAAGCTTTTTAAATTGCATCTGTATCATAGATTTTTGTTCTCTGTTATTATGGGCCATGTACAATAATGTATTACTCCCTGATCGGTCTTCCATGACAACTGAATACTTTTTGTTATCTTTTTTGTGAGCAGGGATGACGACCATTAAGCATACGTAACTCCCTTTTGTCTTTTTGTGAGTGGGAGGTGCTACCGACTATTGTACCGATCATCGCACGTTGATCGTACGTAACTTTTAGACATTGAAACATCGCCATTGCATCAACCAAGCCTCGTCCGTTGGCTTAAAGGCTGACTACCAGTGCCAGCCAATATCATATCCGTCATGCCGGTCACCATCAAAACCATCATCCAGTCCATTGCGCCGTTCTACAGTCACGAAGGCGCCAGCACGCCTCAGCCATTTCCATGCATGCTCACCGACCAACTAGAACTGTATGGAAAGGCACCTCCTTCAACGGCACCTCCTTCAACATCTCTCCTTGCCGACGAGCCTCTCCCCACTATACCTACTGCAGGCACTAGCTTCCCCCCTTCCAGAGAATTTCGTGTCGCCTCTCGTCTCCGGTCCCCTGAACCCGCCCATGCCCGCCGCACTGCATCCCCATATTCCACCCCCAAACCCAAGGCTTCCGAGTCCGATACCATGTCCGATACCACGTCCGATACTGAATCGACCACCAGCACGCTCTCTGAAGACTCCAAGATATCGAAACCCACTGGTGAACCAGGTCGACCAGGTAGAGGTGGTTATACCCTCGAAACCGCGCTTGGGTGGAACCAGAAAGTTTACGAAAAGTTCAAGGTATTCTTGTTGTCATTTCTGTTTCCCCGATTTAACTAAAAAAAACTCAGAAATTTATGCATGCGCGCATTGATCAACATCTGGATGTCACAAAGTGCGCGTCCGCACAGGATCCAGATCTCCTCAATTTGGTGAAACAGCAGGTGCGTGCTACGTTGACTACAGTTGATAATTATGTGGTACCCAATGGTGTCCCAACAGGCCATGGAGAAATTTCCCGACCTCGAGAACTACAGTAACTGCTGGCCAGTGAACGACATGATCATGATGCATCTCAAGTACACGTCCAGCCGAGCGAGGCGCCAGGAACTTCAGGTGGCGGCGGCCAAGAGCAAGAAACTTGGCACAGTAAGTTTTCACTTGCTCATATTGTTTCGAACGCTCACTACATACTCTACACAGAAGAAATGAGAGACCGGGGCTGCCTTGATATATCAATGCTTTTCTTTCTGTCTTGCTCTACTATGTACTGTCGCAGTGTGGACCATGTCATACAGTCTCGTAGTCTCGTATTCAATGAATGTGCATCTGCGTGTCCAACCTGCGCCTTGAGGGCCCATTTAGTAAATCTCGACTCCGACGCGCTTGCGCAGGGTGAACGAAGTTCGACACATCATGGCACGACGTTATGTCATCATCATCGCCATGTTGAGCTTCTAGAGGTACAAGCACGGTCACCATCGCGGCATGTGCGCACGACCTGAGTGCGATTTCGGACGAAGACAATGGGGAGGCGTGGGAAACAGTCTCATCGCCGTGCAAGCGGTAATGTCACACCATGCACCTTCTCGACTGACAACTCGGAGTAGCTTGTTCGATTATTACTACTGTGCACCTTGATCAGGAAAGAGCCTAGGTGAGTCTACACACTACGTATGTGCACGATAAACGCGTTGGCGTATACGCTCGCTCATCCGTCTACGATCGCTCATCCATCTATGCTCCAGATTGAATATGAGTGACCGTGGCAGTCTAACACCCCTCGCTAGTCCGCTAATGTGCCGCGCAAATCTGGATTGTTTGACAGTGAGTTTTGTTTTTTCAGTCATACACGCATGGTGACTTACAACTTCACCATGTAGTCTGCTAAAAGACTATCCCTGGAGCGCATGTTGACCACGATGCGCTGGCTACTCGCTCCGATTCTCATCACGACAACATCTCCGCGGAAGATCCTATCCACGCTGCTCAGCAGTGGATTTTCTGGAAGGTGACAGTGCCGCTTGAAGAAGACACAGAAACGATGGATGTCGTGGCCCTCAACCAAGGTAACGTCACAATTATGGACATAAGGCTGTACTGACGAGTGTTGAAACAGACTCTCGGCAACGGGAAAGCGTGCAGCCGCCTGCGACGAATCAGTGCAGCGCGTGAGTATCGTTGCTAAGCGTGGCCTTGACCAGCAAGACGCATAGAGCCTGCTCCTTAAGTGCAGCTCTCTTGTCTGTATGCGACATTGGTTAGTTTTAGCTTTAGTTTTTTTCAGTCAGATGAATATGCTTACTGAAGCCGATGGAAGAATATAGACTCGGGAATTTACCATCACGGATGAATACAATCTGCGATAACTAGGCGGCGGTGTCCAGCACCAATGAATTTCTGTGTGAGTGGGCGATCAGCGGGCGACCATCTCATGGCACTGATATACAATCATGCAACAATTAGCTTTCACGACTGCACAGCCTGGCCCTCATCTCGGGCGGACCAGGTCGGTTAGAGGTTAAAGTCCGATCATCGGTGGGTTCTTTTACTCAACAAATTATGGAGAGTTACTAATCTGGTTGCCAGACAAAAGTCGCTGCAATGGCGTCGTGATCAATCGGTTCATAGACCAAAATTGATTTGGGCGCATTGATTTCCGAGTCACAATAGTCGGCTCGCAGACAAAAATCATGTACGAGAGGATCCTCTGGACAGCATTGTGTTAATAACAAAAGTCGCCTTAGGCATTGCGATGGCGTTGTGATAATCAGATCATGGACAAAAGTTACCATAGGCACTATGATCGCGGAGTCGTGGTAATCGGCTCACAAGACAAAAAAATATAACAGAGAACAAAGAATTGGCGCGTTTTCATGGTGACGATTTTGCCTCTCTGAGCATTTATTGTGTGATGAAGGTATATCATCTTCTGCTGCACAGAGCACATCCTGACCTAATGCTACTTCATACGTTCCCAGGTGGATTTTCTGACAATCCTTGGGGCACTTCCTCCGAGGATTTGGCACGGACGGCAGCATCCGCTCTGCAAGATGTTCGTGTATCTTCAGACCCTCTGCCAGTCAACCGCCAGGATTTGAACACCAACCTCGAGCCATCAGCCTCTATCTATACTGCCGGTGTTATTGCTAGCGGTCTCGTAGGAGATCTGCCAACCAGTCGTGAGGACACGGACACGGACATGGAGCCAAGACTAGCACTTGTTCCGCGAGGCAAGGTTAGTAATCGACTTTCGAGTAATGTCGACACATCTAACTTTCTTGTTGCAGACCGATCACAAGCGCCACCACCCGGATGATGCAGACTCAGACATTTTCGCGCCACTGCGCGACGAAGTCCGTGCTAAGGACGAGGCCATCAGTCGACTACACAGTAAGTTACGACATCAAGATCAGGTACGCGGTTTAGTGCACAATTCGGTCTAAACTAACATAAGCTCAGGCGCGCAAGCAGTCACGTCACGAGCAGCGACGGATGATCGAGCAGTACGAAAAGCGTGCACGGGAGGCTGAGACGAAGGACCAACAACAACGGCAGGAGATACAAGCGATGTTGGCACAGAAAGACCAGGAAATGGCCATGCTTCAGCAGGCACTTCAGGTAAGGCCTTGAAGATCGTTGTCGTACGCTGATCATCATCATCTATGTAGGGGTATGAGGAGCTACGCAAAAAGCTTGAAGAAGGCCAGCAGCTACAAGCTCAACACCATGCAATGGAACTCGACGAGTTCCGTAAGCAGTTCCATGTGAGGATAGTGCATTTTGCTCTGCTTCGAGACCACTGACTCCTTGCGGCAGACACAAATAGATCAGTTCCAAGCAAGTCGGGCCACCGAAATTGAAATGCATGTGCAGCAAGAGGTCAAGAAGGTTGCGTCAATCATCCAGGTACTTTTTTTGACCGTGTCCATTCGTGCACATAGACTGAATCGACCACAGGCTGATAAAGTGAGGGAATTGGCCAATATTGAACAGCGCTTTTCACGTCTGACGAGTCCACCGGTAAGGTTGCCATGTACTGTGTATTACACATCAGCACTAAGATGTACGTACATCAGGCAAGCGCAGTACCACCACACCGATCCCATGTGCCTGACGGCGATGATCCCATGGTTACCACACCTGAGCCTCGTCAAACGGCGGTAGAACCAGATCCTTACTCGTACTCCTCGCAGCCACGACCACCATTCAAGATCCCGACTTGTTCAAGATCCTATTCCCCCTCCCTCGACGCAATCAAGAGAATCAGGAAGACACGCGGAATTTCTCACAGGACACACCTTATTGGGATAGAGACTGCGGTAATGCGGTGCTACTATTGTTGGTGGTATGGAAGACTTACGTTCCTCTAGGACAATGATTCAATGAAACGAAAAGCTACTGCGGACATGAGCGATTCTAGTGGAGACGAGGGTGGTCGACCCCAGATGGGTTCAAACACCAATATGGCCGACCCTGGCATGGCCATTGCGGAGGCTCTCGCTAAGAGCATGGAAGCTCTCTTTCGCAATATGATTAGCAATGGTCAGACTCCGAAGCGGAGTCCAAGGCGCAAGAGGATGGAAGATGATGCAGCCCAGCGGGAGAAGGCCACTGAACTCAGTCAACATCGTGACTTCATATTGGTGAAATCGATTTTTCTCCCATCGTCACTATCACATTGACACTAGTTACAGAGCGAAATTCGTCGCCTATTTAAGGACAAGCTAGGAATCACACAAGACCTGGACTTCATCACCCATGAGCCAGCCAATCTAGAAGACGTCCGCGCATACGAATACGAGGATGGCCCCAGCCCCGACATGGATAATATTGCCTTCGATCTTTCCGGTGGCTCAGCGTCACCATGGAATACATTCATTCTCGATGCCCTTTGCCAAGAGCTTCAACGACGATGTGTTAGAGAGAAGTGGACGATCAAAAGGTCCGATGGCTATTTACGCGACGCTTTCAAGGAGCGCTTCAAACGACTGCGAACTATCTGGCGAAACGCTCAACCAAAAATTACATCAGATGGTGCCATGGAGACACCAATGGAAATGGAGATGCGATTGGCAAATGACAGATTGCGGACGGGAAAAGAGAGCAGGCAGAATAATCGTAGGAGAAATGTGAGTTGCGCTCCAAATTCTGGTATCCGCTCTAACCCTTCTTTCTCAGAAATACCATCGCCGAATTACTGTGCTTGATGGTATGGTGGCGCTCAAGGCTGACGCGCAAGACGACGATCTCCCAGCATGGCAGTGGCTCCAGTCACTCATCAAGACCCTCGGTGAGAATGGAATGAGTTCCGAGGATAGCGCTACCGAGAATGGGATAGAGGAGGTGCTTCGCGTGAAGAACCTGGAGTGGCGGAGGAACATAGACAGAGAACTTGACATCATTGACCTCCAACGCATTGTCGACAACGACATCTTCTCTCAACGTGGTTCGCGCCCTCTTGTCCGGAAACGCGCCCATAACAATCTGATGTCAACGAGAAGAGCTGTTGCAGGTTTACCGCTGGCCTTATACGACAGTGCATGGATATCAAACCTCACCCAGCGTCAAATCGAGGCTCTCGAGATCTCTGAACAATCGTTCAGATGGATACGGGTTGTAGTTGCCTAGCCCTCAGTTGAATACAAAGCTGTACATAATCCTAGTATGTTGTACTGTGATCGCTGGTTACATTGCCACAATGATCGTCTTGGCATCGTCCGCTGTCGGTCAAGAGAGTGGGTCGTGGGCGGGTCATGGATGTGTCATGAGCGGGCCATCAGTGGGTCACGAGCGGGTCGTGAGCGGGCGATGAGCGGGTAATCTATATAAACTACAGACAATATTTCAAAAATTGCTCGTTGCCCATCTGTCGTAGAATATATCAAAAATGGCCCACATACTAATTGTTCGGCAATATTTGGAATATAGTTTCACATTTTGGCAGCGTGCAAATTTCAAGTATTACCCCGGCCCACACAAGAATCCAATAGATCAATTATCGACCATCCTTTTGTCCTTGTCAATATTTGTTCTTTCGACTGCCCTTTGGACCGGCACTGGTATATCTACTTTTTGCCAACATATTTTCCTTCGA
>JBBPPG010001015.1:0-12285 GCA_038091855.1 Leccinellum luteum
GTTGGACGACCAACCTTTGAACAGACCGGCACCAATAGACCATGCTCTTGAATGAGTATTTGGTTCCTTACCCTTTTGCAAGTCTGTCGCAGCAAGCACATCGAATATGTGGAGACTACTAAGATTCACGTAGCACATACCTAGCATGGTCTCGGAGTGGCTGCAATCAAAGAGCGCCTAAAGACAGCATCAGGGAAAGGATTTGACATGTCTATGAGCACGCACGAATAACTTTGAGCCTTTCACATTCTCGAGTGGCTTAACGAGGTAATTGTGAAGGGCCTAACGAATATCAGATCAAGTGTACAGTATGCATTAAGTCACCTACATAATCAAGAATGGGTTTTCCATCTGCGCAAACGACTTCGGACATAAAATGAGCAAGATATCTCAGGGACGACTGCACTTACCGCTATCCCGGCCATCTGCTCTGATGCGTGCACGTTCAGGAATTTCTTCCTCTAGGCAGTGTCCGGAGACTGCAACTCGTGTTTCAACCTTGCTATCCTGTGGCAAAGGTACAAACTTACAGTAGAAAAGAATATTGCAACTTTCAGGAACGTTCTTGGTCAGTACATCAATCTGGGTGATCTACAACATATATAGAAGACAATCAGATAAGCAAATGAAGGAGACGGACAATTCTCCGACGGGTAGGCCAAAGGTGTGATGGATGGTTTTTATTGTCCATCATCAAAACGATATTGTTCGGGTGGTACCCGTATGAATCTGAGGTTGGTGAGACTAGTTAGACAGAAGCAGCTGAGTCACACGCGCCTATCAACTTATCCCTTAGGTCTATAGCATCCCGATGAGCGAAGATGAGATCAGGCAGGCCATCGAATTGGGATTCATGTCTGGCACGAACGTGCTGAATGGCGATGAGAAGAGCTTTCTTCTGTGGAGTAACCAGGTCGGTCATGGTCAGGAGTGAGAACTAGTAGTCAGGTAGATTCAGATGTCCCAGTGGGAGGTGTGAGGCTGGTACGTGCTCGTTCGGAATCACAGCTTAAGCAAGTGATGACACGTTTGGAGCTGAAGCGCTGAATGCAACAGCAGTACCAGCTGGGTTTCAATTTGTGTGGCGGTGCTTTACTGCCTCTCGGCCGCTCCAATCGCTGGCTTATATCCCGAGGGTGACCATTTTCCGCAGTGCTAGGACATCGCTCGCCCATCACAGAACCCAGACATCCAGACGGTACAAGTAGTGCTCTGAGTCACCTTTCGTAGTCGAGATCTCAATACACTGCGCGCGGCATGCTGAGGTAAGCAGATCGCACGCCCCCGGGAGTGCATCGCTTGCTCGATTCCCTGTTTCGTCCGCCTACTTCTGCTCACTTTTATACCCACCAGATTGACTCAGAGCACCAGAAAATTCAGCTCAAGTATGAATCAAACTGGGTATGCATCTACGTTCCTTGATATCATCATTGGAAATGTGCTGAAGGGCGATTCTAGGACGAGGAGGAGAATCAACATCAAAGGTTGCGTTGCATGCAAGACTTTTCACATTGTATATAAGTCAACCTTTCCCCCTCAGACATAGAACTTTGCACACCATTGCGGCGCAACCTCGCGCCCCTCGCGAGACAATTTCAAGTGAAATTTTGCATAGGCAATATATCGCGACTAACGAAGAAGGCAAAGGAGGAAAAGAATCGCACCACTTGGGACAATAGCTTTCTTCTGTGGGTACTACATGTTTGCTATTCTAGGAAGGGGACTGAATTCTACCAGTGACGGCGACAATCATTCCATCCTTGTTGTTAAGGTTTTCCGAAATCATCGATTACAAAATGACGAACTAGTCGGGACTCTGTCGGATACCATCGGTAGCATATTGGAAAAACTCGCAGATGGAGGTGTGATGATATTTCGTGTCGTGTGTTCTGCTGATGCGATCTCTCTGACCAGCGTTTGAGGAATGTCTTCCCAACGTGAACGATATTGGCGATGGCTCCGATCTTCCTGGGATTGTGATCAAATTTTCGTTGACTGCCGACACGCCAGGGGGCGCTGGGGGCGCTGGCGCAGACGAGCTCCAAATTGAACAGGCTGTCGCCGAGGCGACTGAAGCAATTGGCGCACTCGGTGCCACAGCCGTCGGCTTACTAAGCTCGGCGGTCAATGTTGGGCCCAAGATCGTGAGCGGAGTACAGACATTTGATAATACGTGGGGCACTCTGTTGCAGAGGATCAAACTATTCCACGAGATCGTGTCTGGCATTTCACAGGTATTTCGTTGTTGAATATTGGCGCTCTCATGATCCTAATGCGAGATAGATTCACCCTTATGCCTCGCTTGCTTGGTCTGTTATATCCGCTGCAAGCCGGGTGTGTTTCTTTCTTGATCATTGTCGTTCATTGCTGATGGAGTTTCACAAAGGTGTTGATAGACCAGGAACACCGCGACGAACGGATCATACGTCTGGCGGGCACCATGAAGGACGTTTTCGACTTTGTGCACGATGCGGATCCCTTGAAAACGATCAAGGCGCACATGAAGGCTATCACGTTGCTGGTACAACAAGTGACGGAATGCGCTTACTTCATCGCTGAATACGCCAAGCAACAGAATTTTTGTTGGTCTTGGTCGAATCCACTGTTCTCCTCTCTGATCTTCATATCCAGGGATTCGAACGGCGAAATACAAGTTCTCTGATATAGACTCAAGAATCGAGGATTACGAGACCAAGTTAAGCGAACTTAAGACCGCATTCCTAGAGGGTGTGGCAGTGCAGACGGGGGTTACTGTCATTCGTATGATGAATCTTGTAGAGCATACCGGTAGGTCTAACATCTTCGAATTGCGAGGGATGTTCACTGACGTAGAATACAGCGGAGTCGATCGACCTGAATGACATACCGTATGCGTTTGGTGCAAGATACGTGCGGGAAAGAGGATGCCTTCCTGGGACGCGCGAGTCCTTACTCCGTGACATTTATGATATCCTTAACGATCCCGACAAAGATGCCCCACGACTCTGCTTACTCACTGGCATGGCTGGATCGGGTAAATCTGCGGTGGCTCATTCCATTGCTCGACTGTATGACGAGCAAGAGCGACTGGGTTCATCTTATTGCTTCGCTAGCAGCAATATCGCAAGGCGGAATCCGCAGAATCTGTTCAGCACCATTGCACGCGACCTGTCTGATCACGATCTGCAGTACAAATCTGCACTCTGGGGGGTCGTGAAGGACAATCGAGCTCTTCGCGCGTCAATATCGCTGGATGAGCAGATTGAGCGTCTCATCATCGAGCCTAGCAAGTATCTTCACCCCATCGGCCCATTGGTGGTCGTCATCGATGCCCTTGATGAATGCGGCAGTCGAGCCGATCGCGCGGAATTGTTGGCAGCTATCTCCACGCAACTTTCCAAGGACACCCTCCCTTCCCACCTTCGCTTCCTGATCACCTCCCGACCTGAGAGCGACATCCTCTCTGCATTTGGGGATAGCTTGCGTTTGGTCCACAAGCGAATGGAAGATGTCCCCGAAGAAAGTGTTGATGAAGACATCTGGAAGTTTATCTACCATTCACTTCATCAGTACACTGAGCTTGTGGCTATGTGGCCCAAGGAAGAGTGGTGTCGACTACTTGTCCAACATTCTCAGCACCTCTTTCAGTGGGCTTCAACTGCTTGCAGATTTGTCCAGGGAGAAGGTGCTATTGGAGTTAGCCCCTTGAAGCGGATGAAGATACTTTTGCAACATGGCAGGGGTACCATGATCCACCCTCTAGATCAACTATACAATACCATTCTAGCTCAACTTTTCATTTTGAGTGAAGCTCGACAGTCATTCCGAAAGGTGATGGCCATCATACTGGCACTCCAAGAACCACTATCATTAATGTCACTTTCTGCACTGTTCGAGTTTGATGAAGACCTCCACATTCGGGAAATAATCAAACCTATGGGATCATTACTGGATGGGGTGCTTAATGAGGAGAAGCCCATTCGACCACTTCACACATCATTCCAGGACTTTTTGCTGGACAAAGCACGAAGTTCCACCTTTCATATCATAATTCAGCCTTGTTATTCTCTTTGGTTTGGCCAAGCTTCAATCAGATGCATGAGAAAGATGCTTCGATTCAACATCTGTGATCTCAGGGACTCTCAGCTGCATAACATGGCCATCCCTGATCTGCAAAGCCAAGTGAAGAAGGCCATTCCCCCTCAGTTGATGTATTCCTGTCAATACTGGATGGTCCACCTGCAGCACAGTGGTCCTTGCCCTGATCTGGATTTGTTGGATGGCATCACATGTTTTTTCAAGGACTTCCTTCCCTACTGGCTGGAAGCTATCAGCCTGTTATCAATTTTCTCCCCACTAGTGTTTATTGTGTCTGCCCAAAAGACATGTGGCATCCTGAAAACGTGGGCCAAGGTAGGATGAACCATGACAACATGTGATCAATGCTAAACAGGGATGGTCATAGAACCATGAAATTGGCATGCTAGCATCAGAGGCATCCCAGTTCATCCAAGTGTTTGCTCCTGTGCTAAGGGAATCCACTTGCCATTTATATCTGTCAGCTATGCCTCAAACTCCCACTAGCTCACCACTTTGTGCACTCTGGTCCAATCACCTTCAAAAGCATGTCTCAATGACCTTTGGACATCCTATAAGTTGGCCACCTGAGATTCATCTCTTGCAGGGTCATACCAACAATGTCAGCTCTGTTGCATATTCACCTGATGGGATCCATATTGTCTCTGGCTCTTGGGATAGGTCCATTAGAGTATGGAATGTAATTGGTGGTCAGCTCATAGCAGGTCCACTCTTGGCACACACAGATTGTGTTTTCTCTGTTGCATATTCACCTGATGGGACTCATATTGCCTCTGGCTCAAGAGACAACACTGTCAGGGTCTGGAATGCATCTGATGGTCAGCATGTAGTAGGCCCATTCCAGGGACACACATCTTTTGTCAACTCTGTTGCCTATTCACCTGATGGGATCCACATTGTCTCTGGCTCAATGGATAAGACCATTAGAATATGGAATGCAGCCAGTGGTCAGCTTGTGGCAGGCCCATTACAGGAACACACAGATCCAGTTACTTCTGTTGCTTATTCACCTGATGGAATCCATATTGTCTCTGGCTCAAAGGACAAGACCATTAGAGTATGGGATGCAACCACTGGTCAGCTTGTAGCAGGTCCATTCCAGGGACACAAGAATTCAGTCTTATCTACTGTCTATTCACCTGATGGGAAGCATATTGTCTCTGGCTCTTCAGACAAGACCATTTGGGTATGGGATGCAATCAATGGTCAGCTTGTGGCAGGTCCATTCCAGGGACACACAGATTCAGTCAACTCTGTTGCCTATTCACCTGATGGGACCTGCATTGTCTCTGGTTCTTTTGACAAGACTATTCGAGTGTGGAATGCAACTACTGGTCAGCTTGTGGCAGGTCCATTTCACAGACATACATCTCCAGTCAACTCTGTTGTCTATTCACCTGATGGGTCTCACTTTATCTCTGGCTCTTGGGACAAGACTGTCAGGGTATGGAATGCAACCACTGGTCAGCTTGTGGCAGGTCTGTTGCAGGGACACATAGATTCAGTCAACTCTGTTGCCTTTTCACCTGATGGGATTCATATTGTCTGTGGCTCAACAGATGGTACCATAAGAGTTTGGGATGCAACCAGTGGTCAACTTGTGGCAGGTCCATTCCAGGAACACACAGATTCAGTCAACTCTGTTGCTTATTCACCTGATGGGATCTACATTTTTTCTGGATCAGAAGACATGACCATTATGATATGGAATGCAACCACTGGTCAGCTTGTGGCAGGTCCATTCCAGGGACACACAGATTCAGTTACCTCCATTGCCTGTTCATCTGATGGGATCCACATTGTCTCTGGTTCTTTAGACAGGACCATCAGGGTGTGGAATTCAACTACTAGTCAGCTTGTGGCTGGTCCTTTCCAGGGACACACAGATTCAGTCAACTCTGTGGCCTATTCACCTGATGGGGCCCACATTGTCACTGGTTCTTCAGACAAGACAATTAGAATATGGAATGCAGCCAGTGGTCAACTTGTGGGAGGTCCATTTCAGGAACACACAGATTCAGTCTTGTCTATTGCCTATTCACCTGATGGGACCTGCATTGTCTCTGGCTCAGAAGACATGACCATTAGGATATGGAATGCAACCACTGGTCAGCTTGTGGCAGGTCCATTTCAGGGACATACAGATTCAGTTACCTCTGTTGCCTATTCACCTGATGGGACCCATATTATCTCTGGTTCTCAGGATAATACCATTAGAGTGTGGAATACAACCAGTAGCAAGCTTGTGGCAGGCCCATTCTTGGGACACACAGAACCAGTTACTTCTGTTGCCTATTCACCTGATGGCACCCACATTGTCTCTGGCTCTGAAGATAAGACTGTTAAAGTCTGGAGAGTAGAAGACCTTCTTTCCTTTGGCTCTTTGTATGAAAAGGATGGCTGGATTCAATCTTCTAATGATATGTTCATTGGTTGGGTCCCTTCTTGGAATAGGTCCACTATTTGCCTTCCAGTTCATTCTCTAGTTGTGTCCTCTGATAGGGTCTTGTGTCAGCATCAGATTGATAGATCTTTGTTTGGAGAATCCTGGATATATTGCTGGAAGTGATTGATTTATATACTTTGGTGATTAGTATGGTACATTCTGCTGGTTTGTGAACACTCCCCAGTTGCCTTTTGTTTCCATAGGATATGTTTCCAATATGTACTATATAAAACAATGAAATTTCTCAGTGATGAGTTCTCGAATGGGATGGTTGTATCAGGCCATTTGCTGCTCCAAGACATAGATTTCCCGGTGCCGGAGCTCTGAACGATCGAGCAGAACTTGGCGTAGTACTGAGGATTCATTGTAGCCTTGAATAACTCTTAGTTGCGTGTTAAACACTCGATGAAGCCCTCAACAGCCACATCATGGTACTTTGTTTTAAAGGACTCCGCTAATTTTGCACGTAGTTCTTAGAAGTAAATGTCAGATACACCGCTATGACCAGCGAGATGAAATTACTGACCTGGGTCAGACTGATTGTCGGTCTCTTCTCTTGATGGTTTAGAGTCCCTCTGTGGATTTGTGAGGATGTCTGGCGCCGGAATGAACAGACTGTGTTGGTCGACTATGATCCTGGAGATAGCGAGAAGACACGTACCGAGTTCTCGAACCTCACGGTACTTCTTCGCGCTCCACACTCTATCGAGTGTATTTCGAATGTCTTCATTGGTGCTGATCAGTTTTCTTAATTCTTGATTATCAAGATACACCTTGTCCAGTTCGTCGTTCGAGTTTGTGATGATAGCGTTAAGTAGGACTGGATAAAGTGCATGGGGAGGGAGAACAGAATAGTCCTCAGCAGCCTTATTCACTTTCCTGTCGCATTCCTCCTCAGAGGGAACGGCAGAACGATTCAACAGAGGCGGAGGCATGGCGAATGACTTGCGTGTGTTACAACTATCTCCGAGTCAGCATTCTCATTCTTTTATATTGTCTAAAACGGAACACTCACAATCGATGGATAGCAATGCATCCACAGCATCCAGAAGTCAGCCGAGCTAGAATCTTCCGATGGCAGTCATTGCGTCGCTTCGATGTTCCTGTCCCTGGTACCAGCAATCCCAGTGTAGCAAGCATGCACAATAAACGAATAGCTATATAGAGTGTATCCACAACATTCAACGTGGTCTGTCGTCTAGAATCTGTCAGTACTCCTTGGATCCAATGATTGTTTCCTTTCGAAAACCATTGTTCATGCCAGTGGACATGTCGCTTACTAACCACGTGACGTGCACATTGTGGTTCGGCTCGAATGACAATGGCCAGTGCTACATGGTATCAGCTCAAGACTCCCTGAAACAAGTTGGCCTGTCCTGTGACCGCTCAACGCTCAGCCACAATTGGCGCGATGCCAGAACCCACTGAACCCCTGTGTGCAACCCTGGAGTAATATTAGTATGTACGGCCGTTAGCAAGCTGCATAGTCTGGAAGGAAATAATATCTTTACCGACGAGACACCCCCATCTCGGTGACGACGTAGCAGGTAAGCCTCGCGTTTATACTACTCATCGTCAGTGCACACCAACTCAAGTCTCTATGGAGAATTCGGATCTCAAGCGCTCCAAAAATGGTGTCATGTTCATACTCCAGTAGCACTGAAGTTTCGTTCTGTGACTCTAATACCAGGAGATGCACGCGGCAAACACGCTGGGGAATCATTTGCGTTGATCAAATGTGACCTTTCTTTTTAAAATATTCCCCTGATCCCTGATCTGATGATGGTTCCTTCTCATCTTTTCGTGGAGGTTCGACCACCGGGAGTCTGTGCAAAAAATTATTCATATTCGCGCTGACCTACACCATTTTCCCATGGTCGGAAAGTCAATGCATCATAGATCCCTTTTTAGCCTCCTTGGATCTAATCACGGTCTGACGCCGATCAGCTTTCGTCCTTGTGCTCATGTTTGCATTCTCCCTCCACTCCCTCCTCTTTCCCACTTTCATCCAGGCGTTCTTCGTACGCTCTGACGTCGGAGGTATCAACATCTGTGCGTGCCAATGTACATCTGCGGCAAGAGGGCGCACAGTTGGGTGCACAGAACGTCTTGGATGCTGACCATGGGAAAGATTGAACGGCCACGATCATGCACGTGTATGTCATTCTCGCCTCGCTTGTATAGTAAGCTTGAATGACTGGTTTGCGCTGATTCCTTTCAGCTTGGAGTTAAGCTTAATTTATTCGGAACAGCGTTGGCTAAGAAAATTCGTTTTACTGTCAGCGAGTAACAAGCTACTCTGCATGTGTGAGCAAGGCGGGAGGTTAGACTCTGTACGAGCGGAGTCAAGCTATACAAGTAAGTAATGAATGAACGCAGATACGACCTAGAAATAGCTTATCTCCAGTTGCAGTGATACGAGACTGGAGGAAAGGTGGAGAAAGGGTGATGCATGTAAGCACCATATAGTAACCAAAAAAAAAGAAATGTAGCGAGCGTAAATTATCTGCTAGATGAGCTGCGCTCCGATAGCATGAATATTGACATCAGCACAGACTCTGTTCAGATTCGGACGAAGGTACGCTGATCTCCATTGCTGTATCTTCGCTATCATGCCCCAATCCCTCTCTTTCTCCGCCGTCCGCAAATACGATCGACGAACGGCTCACCCCGTGACTAGATAAAGCTGTCAAGCCAAACCCCGTGTCAATCCCATGTCCTCTCCCAACGTAAACACTGCGCGCATACATTTCCCGGATACTCAAGATGAGTCGCGGGGTAAGTGTGGATATTGGTACATATTCCACAAGAAGCAGAGGCACAGATTGCTTCGGACCCACTGCGGAAAGTTGTCCAAAGTTATACAAGGTGTACAGGAGATTCCACATTAGGATGCTGCGACCGAACGTACGTGTTAGCCCCATGTCCATATTGCAGAGCTAGAGTGGACAAAAAGGACATACGCAGAAAAATAAGCCATGCCTTCCATGATCAGTAGGTTGATAAATGGGCCGAGTCGCCACTGCTTTGTGGTTCTGTATATCTCAACCGAGCTGGTCGTAAACTGGATGATCAGTAGCGTGCACATTACTCCCGCATGCACTAATTGAGTTAGGCTAGTCGCTTTGTTCCAGTTATCATATTTTTCACCCAGCGAGCAGAACGAAAGATCCAAGACCTGATTGACGGCCACTGTGCCAGGTCAACATCAGTGCGGCACATCACTTATCGACACCGGCTTCTACGCACCTACCAAACTCTTTGGATTGCTATAAGCAATGCTTGCGATTATCAATGAAACGATTTCTCCGAGATAGGAAGTGAGGAGTATACCAAGGATTATCTTTGATCGATTGTACATCGCCCATAGGCGTAGGATCATCACAACTGCAATCAACGTGATGCATCACCACTTTGCTGTCAAGGTGAATGACGTTCATAATGAATACTCACGATCGGCGGCGCAAATATACACATAAATTGCCCATATACTAATGATCTCGAGCACCACACCTTGGAATTATCATTATCTCTCAACCCGGTATGCATGCGAAATGACAGATGGGAATACTTACATCTGTTCATTGGCACAATAGGTGAACGAAGTTCCAGACAAAGTGAAAGTGATGATAACGGAGACTCACAGCTGCATGTTGTCACTAGGAGTCAGTCTCCGGTGAAGGTGGAAGGAAGAAAATCTCACTTTTTCAGGACCGGATAGAAAGGAGGCCCCCCCTTTGTATCAAATTATATGAGTCATTTATGCCAGAACAACCTTTGACAGTCCCGGACATACCGAAGCAACTAATCCTGATGAACCACGGGATAATTAGTACTGGATGACACGAGACGAATCAGACGATCCTTCACGCACATAAAGCCACAGAGTCCAAGATATCGAATCTGTTATGTACATTGTAACAATTATTTAGCGTCGCAGTATGGAAGTGAGTTCAAACTCACAATAACGAAGAGAGTGGATACCAGGGTCCAAGGTTTGTTCTGTAGTCACAGTCATATGGTTAGAAAACATCACCATCTCAGAAAACGTTGTTGTCGAACCCAGATGTATTCTATCTGGCCAGGTCATCGGTCAGAGTGAGTTTTGTGCATAAGTTTCGAGAAAAAAATGAGGCATAATACCTCACTCGAAAACATGAGGACTAGGAATATTGAAGTCAGAATAAATATTGAACATGTGGAAGACGGAATTACTGTAATCATATACAATGACAGTGATGATCACAACTGTAACTCCTCCTCAGAGACACGGTGCGTGTGATCAAATAAAAATGGACGCACGGTAACTATAATCATTCATCTTAATCCACTCTAGCTTGGTTTGCAGATCCATTGCGTATACCGGGAGACAATAGTAGGTGAGAGAGGTTAAAGAGGGGGTTAGTCCCTGCCATACTATAAAATCTGAGCTTATGAGCGCTGAGAGTTCATATAACTGTATATTACCACTTACCTGGACTAGCACTGATACTTGACCTGATCGCACCTGGAGAAGTGATAGATCTGAGAGACCCGTCGGGCCGCACAGCCATCCGCTGCACCTACGTGTCAGGCTGATTTAGGATTGGCTTCATGCAGTAGGTCGTATCACCTACTGTATTCTCCGAGGCTCGATCTCCAGGTCCCGCCAATTTCTGTATCTTAAATCGCCCATTCCGCAGCCCTTCAGCTTCTGGATCGAGCTCTGTTACTTAGATATATAGTCCATTCGTAATGGGACTTGCAAGCACCGGGATTATTAGAGACTGGGTCATCGCTCAACGCCACGTCAGAAGTCTACTCCTCGCGATATAGATCTGTCCTGCCTTCATGAGAGCCACATGCGGGACGCTCGTGCAGGCTTACACGTGGTGATGGAAAAATGGTCGCCATGAGGTTCTCTTCTGTTTAATTTCCATCTGCGCTATGAGAGGGGTGCTAGAAGGGTTGCACCGCCGGTTTCAGGAGTCGATCAACAGAAGCGTGTTCGTTCATAAGGTGACTGGTGATGAGTGCCTAGGTCAGAAAGCCTTCGCCTGTGTGCGTGATAATAGCGATGTTGACTTACTGTAAGTTGGAAGGATCGAACCAACGAGGCACAATGCCCATATTGCAGTGTGCCCCTCTTCCCTGTCATCGCCGCGAGGTAGACTCGGAGTAGACACTCATCAACTCGACAAAAATACAAGTAGCGTCACAAAATATTGGCAAGTTGTGAGGCACAGAACGGCGGTGAACAACGGGCTGTGATAAGAGGAAACACCCAAAATTCAAGGTCTAGAGAATACCATCAGGCTGACAGAGAAGCAAATTGAGAGGAACGGCATATATGGTGGCGATGGCGACGGTGGCGACGGATGCGCCCCAATGCAGCGTGATATTGATATTGTCCTGGAGCATGCTGCAAAGCACTGCTTTAGAGCATGATCAACATTTGGTCGACAAATGATGGTTGACAGTGACGTTATTCGCTATCGATGCCCATTACCTAGTAGGTCAAGATTACGACTGACCTTCTTTCGCCAAAGTCGTCTGTGTTTCCGACAGACACAGCCAAGGAATAAATTTCAGGGCATGTTGCAAGTACAGCGATGACACCGACAAGACCAGGGGTAAGGATCTGGCTGTTCTGGGATCTCGCCCTCTAGATTATCCCTTTCCTCTTGACGACGTCGAGCACGAAGCACATAGCAGGCCGTCTCCCCAATCCAGAGTCTAGACCCATGGTTCAGAAGTGTATTTGAAGCGCATACAAACTAGGG
>JBBPPG010001016.1:0-12281 GCA_038091855.1 Leccinellum luteum
GTACTGGGTCAGTGGATTGCCCGAACTCGGCCTGGGCGCTGAGAGACTGGCCCAAAAAATGGCTGTCCGGAAGGGAGAACCGTCGCAAGTTCTCAGTGCAGCATCACAATCGCGGGCTCATTTCCAAGGTGTTCCTCGAAGTATAAGTGTCGGGTCATTCACCGCCTGTTCTTCCCGTTTTCTTTGTTTTTCTTTCCCAATCTACAGCAACGAGTCCGACGAAGCCCGCTTTCTCGTTGCCTACCCCGACTCGAAGAGAGGTATCACTCCCCTTGTGAACGCGATCCAATGGATCGCGCGAAGGCAGACCAACGAGCTCCCGAGGGACTGACCCAGCGAGCGAGTCGGCCTTTCCCCCGTCTTTCAAGACTTTGTTTCGTTTCGTTTCGTTTCGTTTCGTTTCTTCTCTCCTCCGTCCCCTCATTCCCCTGTCGTTCATTGTTTCACCGTTTCTCGATCACATTCCCTCGCACGCTACCTCTCGGCTCTTCTTTCTGTGAGCCATACCATAGTAGTCGTGTCACCGCACGTTCTGGCAGCTGCAATCATGCTCCGGCGCTGGTGCTACTGTAGTCGTAGCCGTTATACCACAAATCGGTCGTCGTTGGTCCGAGTTCGTTCCGTTTGCGTTCCGTCCGCTCTGAGACCGACGGTGCCTCGTTCGTTCCTTCGGCCGCACAGCGTCGCGTAACATTTCAACGACCCCAGTCTGTCAATTACTTAGTAGTCACGCTCAAACTCCCGCGTGACATAATCTGATATACACGCCGATATCGAACCGAGTGGTGTGCTCGGCTTTGGACGAATGTAGTATGTGATCTGGCAGGATGATCCGAAATGCAGTGCACGAGTTGGAGGGGGAATCGCTCGACATGCTAGACGTGATTTCATCAAGTTGACCATCGAAACTACTAGTAGCGGGATCGGGCCCCACTGCTCGTGTCACGACTCGACGAAGCCTTTCCTCGGACTTTCTTTTTCTTCTTTTTGGATGTCCGTATTGGACCTCCAACTATCGGCGGAGTCCCTAACATGTTGAGACTGCATACATCGATCCATGTCATGTCACAACATCCGCTGGCACTTCTGGAGACCCACACAGCAACTCTCGCCTTCACAGCACTTTTCGCCATCACCGATCAAGTTTTTCTTTCATCTTCTTTCAACAAAAAAAGTGATAACTTCTCGTCGGTACGCCACGTTCACCGTGATAAAAAAAATTGACAAATCGTTTGAAATGGAAGTCGTCTCGGACAGTGCACTCAACTCTCCAAAAAACGTCATCATACGTTGGAGTCAAACGCGCTTCTGAACCCTGTATACACATGCAACCCCCAGTCAGCAGCACGCCCACACGCATCGACACAGAGAAACAAGCACATACCATCTAGATCCCGACGATCGCACATGGACGCTAAGTCGGCACGCTGCAAATGCAGACACGTCGTCTTCAAACTGTCCCAGAGTGTCGACGACGTCACACCGCGCGCGTCGTTCATACCCGTGCCGTCCCGGACACCATCACTGTCTTGCAACACGAGCGCGTCCAAGATGTGAGACGTCGCTTCTTCGTAGCGCTAAAACCAAAAAAAAGAAAAAAAAAGAAACAAGCAGCAGCGAGGCCACACATCACATCAGCATCAGCATACTTGCCATCCCGGAAATGAAAAACAAAAAAAAGACGGGCGTGAGCGCTCGACTCACCCGCAGGTTGATACAAGATATACCGAGATTGAATCTGACAACGGGTAGCCAAGCTGTGAGGACTGCGAGAACAGAACGTTCAGGCGAAACACGCACCTCGCACGGATATAGCCAGCATTCAGATCGAGGGCACGGTAATAATATTCCAGGGCATCGTGGGCCTGGCCGCTGTTGGCCATCGTCGCACCAACGCGGTTATACAGCAACCAATCCTAAAGGGGGATACATTTCACTAGCCGTGCACGCTAGTCCCACAGCACACTTACGTCCGGTCGAACAGCCAGCGCCGTGAGAAAACAATCTACCGCTTTGGAGTAATCCTGAAGATCACAAATTGATGATTGACCAATCAATTTTAAAAGACGGAAATAAAAATAAATCGCACCTCCGTCGTGTTTAGCAAGACCGCCAACGCGACCTGCACGTCCGCATCCACAACATCTCCTTGTTGTTCCGATTGTGTCACAAATTGAATGAGGACGTTGGTGAGTCCCGCAAAGTCGCCCCGCGTGTGTGAGGCCAACCCGCTGCTCGCCACGATGGACTCGTACCTGGGGTGCCTTAGCACCCACTCCCGGATCGCATCATACGTTCCCAGCCGGTGATTATCGTTGGTATACGACACCGCGAGCGCAAGCCATGCAGGCAGGTGGGAGGGATCGAGATCGATGGCTCGCTCGAGCGCTTGAATGGCTTTGGCCTCACGTTCGTTTTCTTGTTGTTTCACGCCAAGATCGAACCACGCGGAGGCGTTGGTAGGATCACGTTGCACAGTAGCTTCTAGCTCCAAAACGTTCTGCATAACAAAGAAAAAAGGAACCAAATGTCAACCATGCTGTTCACTTGACCAATTCCTTTCATAGGGTGGCTCCGTTCTCCGTTCTCCGCTCCTCACAAGAATGGAATAGCGTAATTTGTACGTACCTCGTATACTCGTTGTGAGGGAGACATGTACATAGCATGTTGCCGCGTTGTGGACGAGTCCCCGAGTAAATATGGGTTGTTCGTCTGGAACTGGTAATTCGCTATGGACTTGACACCCGTCGTCGTCGCCTCGAACGCATCCCAGTCGCGTTGCATCTCGTCCCACCCACTCCTGCCTTGATTCGTGTGTGCAGCCGGACCCGTGTAATGTGCATTCCAGTAATCGGCGAATTCAATATTTTCCTGACGGAAATACGCCTCGTGGGGGTCCATCGCTTGTCGCACGTACGCCGCGTTCAGCTCGTTAGAACCCTGATACGATGGAACAGCTTGCGACTGGGGTGAGGAGGATGAGCCGGCCAAGTCGTGGGCCTCCACCGCACGTCCCTTTCCTTTCACATCCACAGCCGTAGCGGTTGTCACAGCAGATTTAGCCACGATCTTGTCCTCCTCGACCGTCACCTCGCCGTCTCGCAGTTGGCGCATGAGATTCATGAACGTGCTATTTTGAAACTTGGGATTAGGCTCGTGTTTCACAGAGTCAATGACCTGTGCTGCAAGCCTGGCCATCTCGTCAGAAGGCGCCGCAGCCTGGTGGTCCGGCTCCTGTTGTTGTTGTTGTTGTTGTTCCGACGTAACCTCGGAAGTTACCTCCATGGAGACGTTCATCAAGGACTCTTGAGATTGAAATTCCTTGTCCCAAGATGTCTCTGCGCAACAACCGGCAAGTCAGACCCGTGCGCCGCACCAATTAAGCGGGAGACCCACGGTCGCTCTGTACGACATTATGCCGTTGAGGAAGGGTCATCGTACCCGTCATGCCGGCCATCGGACTCATCCCTAGCCCTGCATACGCCGGGCTCCACGGAATTGCACCGCCTGGAATGATGAGTTTGCAAAGATTTTTATTTTTGAAATCAAGATGAAGGCCACAATGAAACAAAGAAGAGACAAGCCCATCAGCAAAAAAAAAAACGCGCCACGAAGAACGAGCACGAAGGACGCACTTTGCAGTCCAACCCTGGACGTCGGATTCTGCACCAACTCCTGCGGCTGCATCTCTGCTGCGTGGGTGGCCGGAATGGCCTGCGTCGACGCCGGGAGCCGTGTCAAAAAATCAGCGGCCCAAGCTGCGCTCGGCGCACCAGCCATCTGCTCGCGTGGCTGCACGACAACGGGCAGCGATTCGCGCAGGCCAGCTACGTCAAATGGCTGCGCCGGGATCGACCCCATCGGCATCGATATCGGCATCTGGGACACATGCGGTGCCGGAGCATGCCCAGAAGCACCGAAAAATCGCGCAGCTTCTTGCTGCAGCTCGGGAACGGAAGCATTCTGGGACCGGAACTGCGCGTGATATGATCCCGATCAGAACCCAGACAGAAACGAAATGCGTTGGTCAATCAACAAATGGAAACATAGATCAGCTCGGAACCCAGGCAAGGAGCCACAATGGAAGGTCGTAGAAACGAATGGAAGGGACGAGATAGGTAGGGAAAACGGAAACACGTGGGGCCGATTTCAACGGAATGGAACGAATATGAACATACCTCGTTCACCAAAGGTCCCCGGGAAGAACGCGATGGCCCTGCAACGTCCTATACAAAAGATATACAAGTTCGTGAGCATACTCGAGAATACCTTCCTTTACGCTGGAAGGATCCCGGGTCATCCGGTCCGCGATCGTTCGAAAACTCACCCACCTGTTGAACACCTCGATCCTGATCAAACCGCTTCGAAAGACTCTGGAGCGGGTTCATGGGCCCACACTCCGCACCTCCACCTACGAGCATCGAGAGCGACATCGTGCGAGACTGCGAATGCACAAGTGCAAGTGCAAGTGACAGCGACAGTACTTGATGACAGGGCAGTTAGCGTGTGATTGGTCAACTTGCCACTGATTACGCGACCGACTCTGAATTGGATTCAGAACGATTCGAAACGAAACGAACAACCAATTCCAGCGCTTTGTCACGATATCGAACAGCGAACTTGCAAGTCGATTCAGGACGGGGAGACGTGTGGTGGAAAAAAGAAAGCAAAATGAAGTTGGAAAATGATTTAACGAGTGCGAACGGAGTCTCCACCTCCCCTGGGTACCCGGAGACGGCAACCCGGCAACTCCCTTTTTCTTTCTCACGCGCTCAAGAACAATCTCACAGGAACACAGGAAGGAAATCATAACAATTGAAATTGTACAAAATTATGAGGCAGTGTTAATCTATGTAGACCGATAAGAATTCTTGCCCCGTTCCAAAAATGAGGAAAAGGAAGAAAAAGGGGACGACTTTTGAGTAAATATAACGTGCGCCCACAAAGAGCCGAAAGAACAGAGGAGTGTTACAGAAGAAAGAAGTTATAGCGTGGTAAGATGGTCATAGGAAAGTAGAAAAGAAACAGGATCGTGCATGCATTGGAATACAACAAGAGTCTAAAGCGTCCCCGTCCGACCATCAGCACGTGATGAAATGAATTCGCTCGCATCTATGTCGTGTCCCATGTGAGAGCGTAGACAACGTACCAATCAACTCATTGGTGGCGTCTGTAGCACCTTGGAGCCACTCGGACCAGGTTTATTCGGGGGTGATGATGGGGGATTCGCCGTCGAAAGCCCCTGTAAGGGTACATGTGATTGCGCCGGGACCTGAGCCGCTTGGCCCGGTGTCTGTGACTGTGACTGGGCTTGAGCTTGAGCTTGGGCCTGGGCCTGTGCTTGCTGCATTGCCTCCACTGCCTGTCTGCACTCGGCGCCACCTTCCGATCGCACTGCAACACGGGTTGAGTCAGCCATGATTTTCATAAACCAACGAAGGACGCGTGTCCAAATGGCCAACTCACGATGTCGCTATCATATAATAGATCCATTAGATCCAAACAGCCACACAGGAAGCACTTCATGATGATCACTTACGTTTAACGCATCCAAACGACTGAACGTCTTCCGACAACCTTGGCAAATGTTTGATTGTGACCGGGTGGCGTGGAGCGCTTGATGCCGTCTGTAAGACAAAATGATGAGTTTCGAATGACGCGTCGTCGCCAATAAATCATAACGGGGAACGAGGGTCTCATGACGCCCGATGGAGTTCGATACCGCGATCAAATCGTGACTCACTTGCAATCATGCTGCCTCGCAAACCCCTTCTTGCAGTCCGGATACTCACATACGTACGGGCGCTCCTCAGTATGCGATCGTAAATGACCTAGTAACGCCGGTCGGATGAACGGCGGCAATCGAACCACAGCATACCGCGCCACGCACCTCGCAGATTGAACCGACGCGTAAATGTGCTCCCACATCCGGGCACAGGACAAATGAAGTGGGCCTCGTTCCTCCTTCGACTCGCGCTCGCTGCCTGGGTCGCAGACGTCGTCACCTGCTTCTTCTCCACCTGTAAAATGGGAGGCAACCTCGGAACGCCGCTTGAAGTCGAGTAATGGCCTGATGCATCGGGTACGGGGGCTGATGTGGATGCGAGCGCTTGGTTGTAGAGCTCTGCAGCGGTAGGTGTGTAATAGGCCGGTTCCTGCTTGACTGAATCAAGGGGTGGCGGGACGGGCTGAGTCATCGGCGGTAGCGGGAGTTGGCCCGGGGTGGAGGGGATCGGATAGGGCGATGGGTGGGATGAATGGCGGAAAGGCGAATTGCTGTGACTGCGCCTATACGCATGACCGGGTGGATAGTGGGCATGTTGCTCGGTTGGATCGTTGGGACCAGCGCCGGGGGGGAAGGAGGGCGGCTGAGCATGAGCCTGTTGAGGCGACTGCTGCGGCATGTTGGGGAGCTGGGGAGGATAAGGTAGATTTTCCGAGTCGTTGTTGTGATGGTTATAGGACTGGAACTCGTGGCTGACGGCAGGGTCTATGGCAGGCTGGCGTTGCTGTGTTTGTGTGATTGGATGTTGTTGCCACTGAACCCGTGTTTGAGTTGCAGGATCAAGGTCCATGGCGCTTTGGGTGGGCCCTTTTTATTATTTACGCGAGGGAAAGGGAGAGCTTCTTTTTGATGTGAAATAATCCAGACAGGGCTAAGAAAGTTAATGAGCGTTCTACAGAGAACGTCTGAGGTGCTGGCGTACTTTTGAGGTAAGTAAATTGACACAGCCCTCAAATGTGGAACACGGTTAAGAACGAGAAGCCGGGGCGGACTAGAGAGCGAGATTCGTCACTCAAGTTGAGCTTGCTCTCTCGACGTTGTGTAAGTATCCGACGACCGACGTGGCTGTGTTCCCAATTAGCATGGGCAGCGCCGCAGCACCGCCCCACTTTCCAAATCTGGATGGCTTGGTCATCTACCAAAGCTGTGCTCTCCCGGTGTTCTGATTTCTTCACGTCTCCTTTCCTACGCCACCTCTTTCCGGGTTCACTCGCTCCCATCGGCTCATGATCATTCCCCGCATATGTCCATTCGTGTCCTACTCCGTCAGATACAGCCACCCTGTCCTAGAACTACATAACGTACACTCGTACGAAACTAGCTACTCCCTGGCCCATCAAAGATATGCGCATCCAGTAGCCTCCGTCGTCGCATCAGTTCCGTTTCGGTGATCCTTTGTCCGGTCTTCCCGTTGCCACCCCGTGGAGTACCGATCCCGCTATCCCGCTCCCGCTGCATAGCAACCTCGCTCTGCTCGCCCATGGCAAGCGATGGCGACGACCGCCCTTGTTTCATCTCGACCGTATCATCCGAGCTTGTTCGTGAGTGAATCACCGGCGTTCCACTCCCACCACGCTTTCGTGCGACAAATGTTATCCCCGAGTCATCCGTCTCCGTCCCAGATGTGAACGGACTCGCGTCCACTTTCCCATCGCTATTTTCCGTCGACGGTAGGTGAACGATCGGCCGCTTTACTGGGGAACGAGGCGCCCTGGGTGAATCTCGCCTCATCTCCTTCCTCTTCTTCGATCCTCTCCCGTCCACAGCTTCCAGTATCTTATTCGTCCTCTCCTCCTTTCCCGAGTGTCTTACAAACGCGTCCTCAATCCAGTCTGCAAGATCATCCACCACAGCCTTGGCCTCGCTCATCAGTGCCACCATCTGCAGGTACCCATGGCTCCAATCAGAAAATAACACCATCTGTACCCAATCGTCCTCCGTTTCCCGGGCAAGTTGATCTCGCTCGGCGACCATACTTGCAACGTCAGCATCCGGGATATCATCCAAATGAGCGTCGGTCATACGAAGGCCTGCACCAAACCTGGCACTCTTGCCCATGAGTGCAAGGTCAAGTTCGGCTCTGCGTGCACGCTTGGCTTCGCGCACCCTCCCTGCGAAAATGACAGTATCGTCAACGAACGGGTCCCTTTCCCCGCACTGCATCAGAAGGGGTGGGAACTGTGCGAGGAGGGAAGACGGCGTCAGGATTGGTGAAATGAAGTAATCGGTTGAAAAGTCAGGGTTTCGATGTGGCCCAATGTACAAAATAGCCATAGCACGCATCTGTCAGGTAGAATGGGCATTCTGTTGACCAGCGATGTATTCGCCAACTTACCATGCTAGGAGAAATAATACGATCCTGGAAGTACCCCGTACGACTCGTCATGGTCAGTCTTGTGCCAATAGGTTCGCGGCCCTTCCCCATGCTTTTGCCGTTATGACCTCCAGTGACGAGCGTGGTGGCCTTGAGGTTCGCTTGTGTGACAGCCGCTGAGAGTTGCTCCTGCTGCTTCTCAAGTACCCGATGCAGCCCCTCCGTGTCCGAGGAGGCATCCTGGTAAACAAAACGTACACGCTCCTCGATGGGACGATCCTCCTCTCGCACAGGTCTCGATTCCCCGTCCTCGCTCTCAGAGTCTGCCCATGACTCGTGGTCATCATGCGGCACTTCGAACGATTTCACCGACGACTTGCGCTTCATGTCCGTGGCATGCTGTTGTTGTTTCGACGGCAGTTCCTCTGATCTCCCGACCAAATCTTGTAGCGCGTCTTTCCAGCTCTTGTGCCTTCTCAGACGTTTCGTTCCCTTGCGATGGTCTCCTACCATGCTCAGTGGGCTGACGTGCTGGAGATGATTCTTCTGCAAGGCCAATTCGCGCATTCCAGGGAGGTCTCCTGAGGATTCTTCGGTTCTCAGGACTCGAAGGTTGTCCGGCGACATCCAAGACGTAAAGTTGAAGTCCAGCGCGGCATAATTAAGAACGAGAGACAGAGGTGTAGGTAGTCTGGGTTCTCCCGGAGGGATTGCGGCATTATATTGCAAAATCTTGACCATGACACCCACGACAAGCGCAGCGCCACTGTTGAGCGGGACCCACGTGTATGAGGACGTTACTAAGCTGTGCCAGTCCGAATAATAATAAACACTTACGCTGAGTCCCCGGACAGGATCATGTTCAGTTTCTTACCCGACATGCCAATACATCTACCAGATGTTTCCGCGAGAAGACGGTAGATATCAAAACACTCATCCATGGCAAACGGATAAGGGTCTGGGAAGTGGTTGAGCGTCTGGCGAGGTGAAGAAGGGGTGAATGATTACATTCCGGAGACTTTCCATAGTCGACGGCGAGCACAGGTTTACCGGTTCTGAGGGTCCAACTGCGGAGCCGTTCATTGTGATGGTCCGGTGACATCGCCACGAACCCCCCACCTGGGAAATCAAGGATGAGATCTGTGGTGTTACGGAGCTGGGGCGCAGGAGGCGCAAAGTAGATGTGGACAGTGATTGGACGATCATATGCTGAAGCGGAGGGACGTGGCAGAAGGATCTTTCTGTGAAGTGATACGACTGGACTGTGCGCTATTAACCGAAGCTGACAGGAATGAAAGTTAGGGATTGCTCGCACGAAAGGAATGACATTCATTACACACATATGGATTAGTTGCCTTCTCCCACGTAGTTCGGAACATTTCTACGGTGGGCACAGCCCTAAATCGCCGGAGCTAGACCAATGTATATGTGAGCCTGGGGTTGAACTAGCATAAAAGGAATGTTCGGACCTTTTCATCAGCTTCGCTGGCGTAGATGATGTAATAGATTGAGAACAACATGGCGCATATATCCTTGAGCCATTTGGGGCGAACAGACATGGCAGTCGCAAAACCAGCATCGAGACCAGTCGCTATCCAAGTAGCACGGTAATATGAAGGTGAATACTGACCGGAGATTAGTATCGAATGGGTGAAAGTTGGGATGACGGAACTTACGAGTTGAGCTAACGGCTCAGGGGCTGGGAGAAGGAAACGTTGGCACCCGATTACGAAAAGGAAGGGCTGTGCTTACAACCGAGACCCACGATCTTGTCGAGGTTCTTGAGAGCATACACGGCAGTGAGAGTGCTGACGATGATTTGCCACGGAGAGAAGCGTTCTATCGCGCGATTTAGGGCAAGTATGAAATGAAGGGGAATGTATGCGCATACGGAGTTTCTTGTTCAACCTCCGCAACCATAGCAAGCGGGGACCGCCTGGGCTCCCGAAGGCGAGTCTCCATACCCAGAACAGGATGACAAGAAACACCTGGAATATGATGAGCGCTGGTGTAAATGGGGACGTGAACATACCTGAGCACGTTTCCAGGAGGGACTCGGTCGACCTAGAAGGTGGTCAATCATGATCAGGTGCGAGGAGGGACGACGCGAGCGTTCCCGTTATTATACCCTGCCATGTCAAGACATTCCCTTTGCATGTGATTCATCGTAATACTTTCCTTTTCGGGCGAGCATAAAACTTGACCATGGACGCGATCAAATCTATTCGTATTCACGGCGAGGATGACATCCACATCGTCAACCAGCTCTTGCTTCCGCACACAATAGAGTATATTCAGATTCAGACCGTGGATCATGCTCACGATGCCATCAAGTCGATGAAGGTACCTCTATCACTTTCGTATCGCCAACTCACTCATCACTACACAGATCCGGGGCGCACCAGCCATCGGTTCACTTGCATCCCTCTCGATCGCGACTACTCTCTCTAAAGCCGTCAAAGAAACACCGCATCCCGACTTTTTGGCCTCCCCATCCTCTCTCCAAGCCTATCTCGGCCCGCAGCTCGATTATCTCTTCACCGCTAGACCCACTGCCGTAAACCTCGGCGGAGCAACTCGTCGCCTCGCCAAGTCACTCTCCGAGGCTGTCACCGTACATCAGCAACAACCAGAGCCACGTACGCCTGACGAAGATGCAGCACTCGCGATCGCGAAGGACCTCATTGCGGAGGCAAAACTGATCGCAGGCGAAGATAAGGCCCAAAACCTGACCATGTCCAAGTTGGGTGGCGATTGGCTGCACAAACGGATCGGAGGAACGGGAAAATGCCTGAACATCCTCACGGTTTGCAACACTGGCTCGCTTGCAACATCGGTGCATTTAGACGCTGTTCTACTAGATCGCGTATTGATCAAGTCATCCCCAGGGTTATGGGACAGCGCTGGGATTCATCACATACCTCCACGAACAAGGACTCCTTGAAAGGGCGTATTACACTCAAACTGCCCCATATCACCAAGGATCTCGGTGATTATCTTCCTTCCACGTTCGTTCGTCTCAGCATGTTCATCAATACACATAGATTAACTGCTTTGGAGCTCCATACCCTTTCCATACCCTCCACCATGATTTGTGATACCATGGTCGGCTCCCTTTTTCAACACAAAACCATCCACGCAGTCGGTACGTCCTTCCGTTCGCACGACAAGACTACACATTGATCACATTACGTGTACTAGTGGTCGGTGCCGATCGCATCACAAGAAACGGCGACACCGCGAACAAAGTAAACGTTTTTTTATCTCCTTCCGCGAAGCTCCGATCTCATTCCCCATATCTCGGACGACTAGATCGGGACGTATAATGCCGCTGTATTGGCGGCGAGACACAAAATCGCGTTCATAGTTATCGCTCCCACGAGCTCTGTCGATCTCTCTATTGCGGACGGATCAGGGTAAGTGGGCTTCGTTCCGCCCAACCGGCCATCATGACGCTAACATGTACACAGTATTCCGATCGAGCACAGACCCCCACTCGAAGCCTGCCTTGTCCGTGGCGCCCTCCACCCACCCACCTACGACGCCGCTGGCAACAAAGTCCAAGCCCAAGTGCTCATCACGCCCAGCGCGGTCGGTGAGACAGAAGGCGGAGTCTATAACCCTAGCTTCGACGTCACACCTGCGGAGCTGATTACGGCGGTCGTGACGGAGAAGTATGTCGCAGTGAAGCGCGACGGTGAGACAAGCTTTGATCTTTTGAGGGAGGAGAACGAAGCAAAATAAAAAGAAGAGGACAAGAACAATGACGGGTTCATATTTAGAAGAGGGATTCAAATTATCAAATCTATGTTGTGTGTTGTTCAAGGGACGCCAGAAAAAGCAGGTCCGCCAAAATATCATTTACGATGAAAGACGGGATTTTATTGAGAATAGCGATGCATGGTCCGTCGACGGCGCGGGAACAATCGGGCCGAACCAGCGTGGACATCCAGGCACTTACTCGTAAGTGGTCCGGGGACCCGTGACTCTCCGTGATCCGTACCGGTAACCAGTAACTCCGAGTTTGGTCTCATCTAACCGCCAATCGATCCATCGCCTGGGAAGTCAGTAGCGGGATTCAAGTAGGCTATTGTGGGATTATTACTAGGCTATTACTAGGCTATTACCAAGGTCTAGAATCACACAGGTGTCGGAAGTTGCCGTCTGAGTTTGAACGTAATG
>JBBPPG010001017.1:0-12270 GCA_038091855.1 Leccinellum luteum
TAAAAATGCGAGATGTCAATATGATAATGACAATTGCGACTCCTTCATATCCAAACGAGTGACCGGTCGTGCGATTAGTGAAACGTTATCCAGATTGTAAGTGACTCTGCCCCTTCGTTCTCTTGCTCTCCGGCCCCTCTCCCGTCCTACTACCCGTCTCAGAGACGCTCTCGGTGGCCAGCTCGTCGTCCTCATACTCCTCTTCCTCTTCCTCCTCGTTTGATTGTGTACCGCCCTTCGCGACGCCAAGTCCACCAGCCGCGCGCTCCTGCGCTCGCCTCCGTCGGCGAAGAATGTGCTTTCGGTCCCGAATCGCGCGGCGATACTCCAGCCCGTCACCATAAAACAGCGAGTACTCGCACCGCGGACAGATCCACTCCTCCGCAGGATTGACGATCTGAGCTTTGGGCGTCGTACCCTCCTTTTTGCGTCGACGAGGGGGGAGCTCTGCGGTGAGGAACCGAAGAGGCTGCGACCCTACCGACTTTTGTGCATTTAGGGTGGCTTGAGCTGGTTTGACGTGTCCTGAAGCGGAAAGACGAGAAGGGACGTAATTGTTACGGTGGTGGGGATTTGACGCAATCGCGAGCGCGTTACGCTTTTTCTTCTTACTCCCGCGAGCTTTGCCTGATGGGGACAATTCCGACGGGTCCGTTGATTGGTCGCCACCCAGCAGCGGGGCCTGTATTTTTCCTGACCGGTTCGTCCGAGATGAGGCTCTGCTGGCAGCAAGAGCCGCCTGGTTTGCTTCCGCGGCAGCTTTAGCGACTCTCGCTGCTTGTCGCGCGAGCTCGGCTTCGAAACGTGAGCGGAGTGCGAGCACCTCCTCTTTCGTCGCAACGATGCGATCAGAGGCTGATGATAAAACCCGAGATGATCAAGCTCTATCGTCAGCAGAGGAACGACGAGATCACCACTCACTCGCACTCGGATACGTAAACGTGAACTGTGCCGTCGGGAACGCTGCACCCCTCTGAGTCACGGTCGCCTGCGCCACTGCAGCACGAGCCAATCGAGGACCTCGTCGACGAGATAGACGCACTTTGGGCGGAGCGGAGTCGGAACCGAACATGGTGCTGACGAACGGCAAATGCGTGGATAGTGCCTGATCAAGCGCGAGCGCATCTCCAAGCGACAAGGCACCCAGGACAGTCGCGAGCTGGCGCTTTCTGTGCTTGAGCAGTTCCTTGTGCTGCAAGCCTGCCAGCGTTGATGGGCTAATCTTGCCCTTCCTCGACAGCTGGGTCACCGAAGAGGGTGGGCTGACGAGAACGTCGAGATCTGGATCCGGCCTCCCCGTCACCGTCGGCAGCACGCCGTTGCCCATCATATCTTCTTCTGTGCTGAGTGACAGGCTCGCCTCCCTCCCGTTTACAGACCCAGACATGTTTGCGGGGACCTTTCTCTTCTTCGTGTTTCCCGGCTGTTGCAGATGGTCTGTGTAATCGCCTTCGCTGTGATCCTCGTCTTGCTTGCCGCTCGATCCCATCCCTTCAGCGAGCTGCTGGTAGACGGAACTCAGATCGAAGGTCTGAGAGAAAGATCCTGAGGGATTCCCGTCGAGGACCTCGCTTTCGATGCTCTGTGTGATATTGCCACCGCCGAGCACGGAGGAATAATAGGACTGCAGGACCATTTGAGATGAAAGAGAGTCGGTACGTGCGATGAGCTCCTCTGCGAGTGATTCTGCACCACCAAGCAAGTCGGCCATGGGTTGAATGAGGTCGTCTGGTTCAGAGGCGTGTTCGACCACGTCTGATGTGCGCCTGCGTTTAGGTAACGGCTTGAGCCTCCTCAACGGCGGAACTTCCGGTGGATCGAAAGCGGCAGGCGAACTTGAACCTTGGTGATGCAGCATCGTCGCAAGAAAAATTTCGAAGCAGACGCTCTCTAATAGTCCGCTGGAGAGAACAAAAGTGAAGTGGTAAAGAAATGCGAGCTGACGTGTAGCCGGAGCTCGCTGACCGACGATGTGTCTTTGTCCGTGAGATCAGGGTGGCACCCGGCAGAGAAAGTGAAGGGTGTAATACGTATTCCGAAACTCTCACCGAAATTACAGGTCTAGGTGCGTTGCCATTGAATAAGAAAAAGTAGTAGTACGGTACATGATATGCGATTGCTCTAACAGTAAATAGTGTCTCGTGATGCTATGGATGGATATCAAAGTAATGTCCGACTTGCGCATCGCAATGCCAATAAAAGATGGGGTATCGCGAAACGGAAGACCGACACCAAGGATAGGATGTGTAGCTGCTCATAGCTACGGCCTGCGTTTAACTCTATAATGCGGATGATAATGTGACGATGGTGGCGCGTGCTGGAATGTAAAGCGAAAGGACAGTGAAAAGAAAAACGCGCCATTATGAGACTAGAAACACAGACAGAATAAGATAGGCCGTAATCTTCATGATGAGCAGATGCAACGAGACAAATCCATTCGAAAGAGCAGCGCAAAGGTTGGAGCGATTCAGGGAGAGCGAGAAACAGATAGCGACAACGACGGGACCGGTTTATTAAATAATGGTTTTCATGAGACCGGACCGATAATGAGTTTGAAGGGCGGCGAGTGAGGAAAAGTGAGTGACGGTGAAATATTTGCATGATCATGCTCAAGGGTCTTTTTTCACCACCAGCTGGACCCACCATTGCCGTAGCTGTTTCCGCCTCCACCATAACCACCACCACCACCAAATGATGGTCCCCCTCCGTATCCCCCTCCTCGACCATTGTATCCACCATAGCCTCCACCGGCACTGTAGGAGCCACTCGATTGGCGGTAGTCCCGGTTACCACCACGGCCCCTTCCACCTCCACCTCCACGACCGCGTCCTCGGAAACTGCTGCCAAAGGTCGTCTCCTGAACTACGCTGTCCAGCCACGGAGGAATCTCTTGATTGGCTTCACGAAGCAGTTCAACCAAGTCCCTGACAATGTTCTTGTTGCCGCGGTTGAAGAAGGCAGTGGAGACTCCTGTGTTGCCTGCACGGCCTGTACGACCAATGCGGTGCACATAATCGTCGATATCAGAGGGTAGATCATAGTTAATAACGTGAGTGACGTTGGGAATGTCGAGACCGCGAGCGGCAACAGCAGTAGCAACGAGAATAGGAGTCCGTCCGGTGCGGAATGTTTGCAATGCCATTTCACGCTCGCGCTGGGAACGGTCGCCATGAATGGAAGTAGCGGGGAGATGGTTTGTCATGAGGAAATCGGAAAGCATATCAGCCATCCTCTTGGTCTCAACGAAGACGAGGGTTAGACCACCCGGAGGTTCGGATGCAAGGAGGTCAAGCAGAACAGAGCGTTTATCAGGGTCTTCAACATACTCGATCTTCTGCGTGATGTTTTCTGAGGTGGATCCTACACGCCCGACAGATAGGAAAACGTAGTCTTTGAGGAAATCCCGGGCAAGCATTTGAATATCACGTGGGAAGGTCGCGCTGAACATGAGGGTTTGACGATCTTGGACGCCGGACATATCCTCGCCTTGTACGATACGCCTGATCTGGGGTTCAAAACCCATATCCAGCATGCGATCGGCCTCATCGAGGACAAGGTAACGAATGTTTGCCAAGCTTATGCGACCTCTCTCGATCAAGTCCACAAGACGTCCGGGAGTGGCGCTGAGCAGATCGCAACCACGCTCGATCTGACGCAATTGTTGGCTGATATCGGCACCTCCGTATACAACGGCGGGGCGAACCCAGGAGCGATAAGCGAATTTACGTGCCTCCTCGTGAATCTGGCTAACCAGTTCGCGGGTGGGAGCCAAAATCAGAGCGGTGGGGTAGGCTTTACGTGCGCGGGAATAACTCGCGTTGGCTGATTCGACAGGCGGGGCACGGGGCCCAGAAGCGAAGGAAGCGGATAGGATGGGGAAGAGGAAACCTCCGGTTTTCCCTGAGCCCGTCTACAGTTACACGTTAGCTAACACGTGATTACCGGAAGCGAAACAGGGTGCGAACTCACCTGAGCACAAGCCATTAAATCTCTATTAGCAGCAACGATAGGGATGGAATACTTTTGAACCGGAGTCGGCGTGGTGTAATGAGCGAGGGAAATATTCTCAAGGAGAACGGGGTCGAGTGGTGGGCTCGTGAAAGCAATGACTGGTTCAGGTACTCCTGCACCAGTAGCTTCGACGGGGATATCATCATATTTCTCGAAATTGATTCCAGTATGCTGCTTGGAGGGGTCAGAAGGATCTCCAAAGAGTTCCTTCTCGAGACGCATGTTGCGGGACCCGACGGCGTGAACACCATTGCGCCACACGCCTGCACCGGGCGTATCGCGAGGAGGGCCATCTCCTCGGCTCTCTCTCGAGGACCAGCCATTTGAAGAAGGGCGACCTGCCCAGTCATTTGTAACTCCCCCTCCACGGGGGGCGCCAAACGCACTGTTTGTGAAAGGGCTGGGTTTGCTCCTATCGTTGTGACCACCACGCAATGGCTCATAACCACCGCGGGGAGATGCACGTGGATCGTTCCAGCCGGACCTGAAAGAGCGCCAGTCAGCTGCGGAGTCAGATGGGTAAAGATAGCGCGTGCGACTGACCCATTTGTGGATGGAGCAGGGGATGGGGTGGAGACGGCGCGCTGCGCACTTCTCAAGTGAGGTGGGACGTATGTAGAGTTTGTCCCGTTGATACCGAGAGAAGCTATCTCGAGAGTGAGTACGATATATGCGCTGCTTCCGAAGAGTGAAACTGACCAAACTGAGTCTCAAGACTTGCGTTACCGTTTACAATTCCATTGGTCATATTAGAAGTGAATGATTGAACTTGAAAGTCCTTTTTTTTTCTGTATACCAAGTTGTGTTTTTGTGGTGATGGAAGAAAGAGAAGGAAAGCCAGGGCTCACGAGATTGGCAAGAAGTGGAAAAAAAAATGCTGACAAATATTCCCACGCTTTGCCTTGTACTGTAACTTTCGAACACGTTTCTCTTTGATCAAAGAACAATGGCTCAACCGCATCAACATGCCAATCAGCCTCCACAACCGGGTCAGCCTCAGCCTCAGCGGCCCCCGCAGATGATGCCTCCTCCTCAGCCAGATCCAGTCATGCAGGCTCGCATCGATGCTGACTTTCATCAGGTCAACCTCGCCATCGGCGGACCTGGACATGCGTTCGTGTTCTGCAACAAGCACAAGGTCGAAAAGTGTGACCAGTGCAATCTAGACTTTACCGGTCTCAATCGTATCTCCAAAATTTTGGTCACCAATCCCAATCTCCGCTGTCCGCCGCCGCCGACCGTAGTCCAACAAAAGCTGTCCCAAGCCGTGACAAATACCAAGGACGAGGGAAACGTGCGCTCACACTTTGTCATAGCATACGCAGCCACTCATATAGTACATAGAACCTATACAAAACCAATAAACACAAAGAGGCGCTTTCCAAATACAATATGGCCGCAAGCATCGCAATGCAGCGTCCACCTTGGGAGAATTCAGCGGTGGTTCGAGAGGAGTTGTCTACTGTCGTCTCAAACAGATCGGCGACCTTGTTTGAGCTTGGCGATTATCTCGGTGCTCTGGCTGATGCAGAGACTGTCATCACCATTCGCCGTAATTGGCCAAAGGGTCACTTCAGGAAGGCAAAGGCACTTGTGGGTCTCGGACAACTCGAAGAAGCCATCGAATCCATATCCCTAGGATTGCAGTTCGAGCCAAACAATGCGGTAGGTGTTATTGTTTCTGTTCAGCTTTCCTGCCCACAGCTTATCTCTACGCAGGAATTGAATGGTTATATGACTGAAATCCAAAAACTTGCCGAATCTCGTGGTCCCGCAGCACCGACTTCTGAAGGTACGGCGTTGGCTTATCGTGCGCAGCGCTTACCAATGAACCCCCGATTGCTAGACCCGAGTCATTGAATGCAACAGCTTATTCTTTGATGCGGCCTTCTCGGGCGACGTGCGCAGTGTCCTTGAACATATACAGCATGTCCACGATTTTCGGCCGGGGCAAGAGAAGGCATATTATGCCTTCAGCGAAGTTGATTGTTGTACACCTTAGCTCCGAATTTTACTGCCTTCTTTGTCTTGTCTGACGAAGATACACTTTCACCATCCTGGTTAATTTGAAGCAGTGTACTGCATTTGGAACGGTGTCTGAACTTCTAACTCATGCAATGTCCCAGGTATGTTGGCTTGAGTGTCTTGCACGGCGATCGTACTTCAACTCTCACGGGCAGTTTGTTTGCGGGCGCGCCACGATCGTACATGAATGTGGCATGACACATGAAAATCTCGTAACATGGCGTCCATCGCTCCCGTGTTTCGGATTCAACAAGTCCCAGTCGCCTACCGGTTCTTTCCGGCGGCTCCTCAACCTATGACACTGTCATCCACTTTGGCTTCCTGTGGCCAAGTCCTGTATGAAAGAATGAGGCTGCGCAACCAAGCCGGCCAAAGTTACATGCTTCTCGAAGCAGATTTCGATTTCGAGTCGGACTGATGAGTTTTCTAGCATCATGGCGCGATCGGCCATGAATACCCCTATTTGAATGGGCGCCTGGCAAGGCATGCCAGGCGGATCCGGCCATGGAAGATCACTCCGGACGTATTTGCCTGGTAGATGAAGCAATGACGCTGTAGGATGCCGCACCGCACCACTGCAAGTGTAAAAACACGTTTTCGGATGGGTTGGAATGTGCGATCAAGAGTTTATGCCGGCTGCGGACGAAGCCCGGTTCAGTATCTTGGTTATGAGCAGTGAGGTATAAAGGCCAGGTGATTTCGAGGACGAGCATCCAGGCCAACTTTGTTCTCTCGGATTCACTCGTCTTTCGTAAGAATGCTTTGCTGGTTTCTCTCCCTTACATGCTGACCCGGGTCGGTGCCAGCTCTACTCAAAACAAGTCAACTCCACCACACCACACGACTTGCAAAATATGGTCTTGAGCACTGTAAGTATGCTTCCCGAGGCAGGGGCGCAGTCCACTGAGCCTCGTTCGCAGGACGTTCTCCAAGGCCGTTCTCTAGTCAGCCATCGCATGGCGTACAAAGATGTGCCCTATGGCAGACCCGAACCCACCATCTCCACCAGACCCCCGCAGCCACGTCCCCCGCGGCCGACCAGGCCAACGGGCACCAGATAGATAACGACGGAGAGGGATGGAGATAGGTTCTCGGGGCGCGGAGACTCCGAAGCGCTCCCGAAGCGCCGGGGTTTTGTTTCCATGAATTTCTGATGTGATTGTGTGAAATGTATCCTCCTTCGTCCGAATGCAATTGTCGTCATTAACTGGGTATATCCATGAAAGCGGATTCGTTGACCGGGGATTGAGAGTGCTGAGCAACCTGTCACTGTAAGCATGGTCGGATGACATCGGACGCCTCTTCGTTCAGGCTACGGCTATATCATAAGTTGGCGGGGGTTAGTGCAGCAACCGCTCATGAAACCATAATGAGACGTTAACCCATGGTTCCCGGTCCCATTGGGGTGTCTCTTATGTTCCGCAGTGCCTCCGTCCAATATCCGACTTTCGAAAAGGCGGAAAGGGGTCATTCATTAGAACAAAGTCTAACCATAGTGGTATAAATTACCCTGCGAAAGGGTAGCGAGAAAGTTGTTAATATTTCCAGACGACCGTAAGGCGGCAGTATTGGACAAGTGTCCGCCTAGCTGGGGACCTCAGAGTCCCTTTGATAGTTATATCACCAAATTGCCTGGCTCCCACACCCGAGTGGACCTTGGAGCCGTATGTGGTACCTTGCAAGTTGCTTACACACACATCGAGCACGATAGACGCTATGGAGCCGTTCGATTGCCCATCAGAACTCAGAACGGTTCCTGTGACGTTTCTAAACATCGGAATCGACATTATTGTCGAGCTCCGTTCGGGAATTACCACCGATTGCGAAATAAACGCCATGCATCGCCGTGCGATGGTATAACTATGAAACCATCCAAGGTTGCCCACCTGTCGAAACTATAAGTAGTATGGGGAGAAAGAGGGCCGGAGGGAAGGAGACTTCCAGACTCCAAACTTTATTTCCCATCGGTCAACTTTGCGTCTCCGCCGGAAGCATCATCGATCTTGAGATCCGCCGGAAGAGAAGTGGCAGGCACTGTGGGCTCACCACTGCCTTCCCATCCTTCTACAGGTGTGCGGTCGGCATTTTCAACCCGCAGAAAGTACTTGAGAGAGAGGAAACCATTTACATCGCCCTCTGTGAGGACAACACCATTCTCGGAAAGATGAAACTTGATTCCCGCATCGAGTGCTTTTTGCACGTTTACAAAGATCAAGATCTCGGAGGATTTCCGCATGCCTGTGTTGCTGCGTGACGATCGCCTGATGACCAAGAAAACGTACGCTTACCGCTTATAACGTTACTACCTGGAACATTTTGCGCGAGATGAATGTGGTTCCGATTCATTTTTGACAATCCCTGGGTAGCTTGAGGAACGAGCTCAGAGAACGTGCGATAAGGAAATGGAGAAAGATAGGCCAACCTATGAGCTTCCAAGCTTGTTGTGTCGTGCCGTGGACAGCCATGGGGATGTCGGATGCTGATAATATGGGCTGTAGATCAACCTCGATATCCTAGATCATACGCTGAGTACATGACTGGAGGAAGGCTGCAAAAATGCCAGACCTTCATAGAATGACCTTGGTTGGCCCGTATCCACCACCCATCCACAGTAGATCCTGACGCTTGAGGCTCAAACAAGAGATGGTATCGCGACTTTTGATCACGTTTCACGATGTCCTGGAGCTGCGAGAACGTGACGTCTGTGAACATGGGGTTCGAAAGCTGCCTCAGTGAGAGTGTGACCTCCATCGATCGCCATTGTGTGGGCTTGTGGGCTCACCATGTCCGAGACCCTCGCATATCCATCCCGGCGGATGTTCAAACCCGCCTTTTCTGCGCCATGGCGAAGCAACCACGAGAGGCTCTTCGAGATCCGGACGTCCTGCGAGTCTCTTGGATGTCCGCGCATTTTAGTGGGAGGTGGACCTTTCTTCGCTGGCTTGTCTTTTCTGGCTTGTTCCTCCATTATCTGTCGGCAAACGTACGAGCGCTGACTCGAAAATTGCCTGTGTCCTGCGGATATAAATACGACGGTGTGCTGGGTGATCTCGGTTAGTCTGGCGGTATGAAGAGTGAACTTCATTAACCGGGTATTAGTAATTGTTATCAATTGCAACCGAAGTGAACTGAAATTCCACCCACCCCGCTAAGCGCTAAGCGCCAAAGGCT
The DNA here is from genome assembly GCA_038091855.1 of Leccinellum luteum. NCBI lineage: Eukaryota > Fungi > Basidiomycota > Agaricomycetes > Boletales > Boletaceae > Leccinellum > Leccinellum luteum. The sequence goes on from JBBPPG010001017.1 coordinate 9,208, forward strand.
GAATATCTCGACTCTGCAGCCTCATGTCGATGATAGCCATCGTGTCGCAGTCTACATCAACCCAGTGCATATCGCTATCACTCTGAAGACTATCTAGAATGTCTTTTCCCCATTCCTCGAGGTGGTCAGGCCTCAAGGAGTACATCTCGCAGCCTCGCGAAATTCGTCACTCGCTTTCCTCTACTAGCCGGAGTGCTAGTGCAGCTGGAGAAGGCAGTCAATCGCCAGGACGTCACTCAATTCATAACTGGAGTAGGTGGGCGGGCCAGAAAATCAGAAGGAACACCGCAGACGTCGCTACTGTCGACGAGGTTCACCTCTTCCCTGGTTGGGCGACAGAACGGCCAAGAAAGCTTCCTGGCGGGCACGAGAGTGAGTCACTCGATGATTTTTTCTCCTATTCGCGTGCCGACAGCCCCTAGATGCTTTCGACGTCGTGTTCCACGTCTCTGGATTCGCAAGGTCTCGCAAAACGCCTGAATTCCTGTCACGCTCGCAACGTGCATTCCTCAAGATTGCCAGATGTAAGAATTTTTAGCGCTCGAGAGGCGCCGGACACAGTTGACCATGATGATGATAGCCTTCGCGTCCATCCCGAAACACCAGCCCATTCTGCACACACCCGACTCTCAAGAACTGCAAGACTTTGAGGCGAGCCTGCATCTTCCACCCCGACCCAGCGACATTTCCGATGGCTATGATATCGAAAGTCTAGACGCCTACTTTCGCGATAGTGGGAACCAAAGCCAAGAGATCGACGACACCCATTTCGCTCCAGATCATAATGGCATATCTGCTGAAGTAGCACGAATGTACGAAAACATAGAGTCTCGCCTCAAGCTGTTCTGGGCGTCATCATTACCCTCGCGGCGAGTTCAGCTCTCCGTTTTCCTACGGTCACCCGATGACGGTCCCGATCCTCAACCCCACCGACAATCATTAGAATCACAGCCTCTCCTGACGAAGGAGATGCTGACTCGATCAGATGGTCACTTTTCAGGTACATTCACACTAGACTGGGATGATATCTGCACACATCCAGTGGGCACCCATATTGCACTCAGTCAGATACACGCTGAACATGAACTGCTCGTGGAGACACGTGTTATCAACACGGACCGCAATGCACATCTCCACGAGACGCCTGCAACCACGATGCATATACCGATATCCTATTCGACTCTGCGTGTCATCTCCGACATTGATGATACTATAAAGATCTCAAGAGTGGTGGATGGCGCACGTGCAGCTTTCAACCAAGTGTTCGTCAAAGACTTGGAAGATACAGTCATTCCCGAGATGGGACAATGGTATGATACAATGTGGAAGCGCGGAGTTCGCTTTCATTATGTGGTTCGTCTGCATCTCTGATTCTTCGTGCGGGTACTTAATTTTCCGGCAGTCGAACTCTCCCTTCGAGCTTCTTCCGGTGATAAACGATTTTATCGGCATTTCGAAGCTCCCTTTCGGTTCGATCCGTCTTCGTTCGTACACGGGACGGTCACTCTTCAACGGTCTTCTATCAGCACCAGCAGCAAGGAAAAGAGCGAATGTCGTAGAATTTCTGGATCATTTTCCGGACTCAAAGTTTATCCTTATCGGTGACTCGGGAGAACAGGATCTAGAGTTGTATTCTGAGCTGGCTGGTGAACGGCCTCGTCAGATCGCTGGCGTATTCATCCGGGATGTGAGCGCCGTTGGCCTCGACGATCCAACTGGCCCAAAGGTGGGGCTTCGATTGATCGACTCGCCAATACAGCACAGGTCGAGGGGGGGCACTATACCCCTCCCAGGCAGCCACGCATCATCGTATGTGCTGCCGAAACGTGCGGCTTCGGATACGAACATATCCTCCATGCATCCTAGCATGGTACAGGTGCTTCGCCAAGGTACGGAAGATATCCGTTCCCCCACGTCGTTTTCCATGGAACCTTTGCCCGACCCCAAAATATTGCCCTGCATGTCGGAGGAATCGTCTAGCTCCTCCTCCTCTTCAAGTTCTTCTTGGTCCCCGAACCTACGTTCGTCACGCCGGCCCGTCACGGAGGCAGGAAAAAAGCGATGGGAACTACAGAAGCGAGTGGATAAGGCTAGACTATTGATGCCGTCGCATGTCGTACTGAGAGTGTTCGAGAACCCAGAGGAGTGTGTGGAGACGGAACATATAATCGACGACCTCATACGTCAACGTTGATTTCTTTTTCTTTCTCTCCACTTCTTTTCCGTTAATTTTTTTCCTTCTTCTGACCTGGTCACGAGACACTTGCGCCTGCACGGCCTGCTCGGCGGCCGTCTATGCCATTTCAAATTTTCCGTCGATGGAACCGCATTGCGCCCGTTATTATCTGCTCTCAGTTGTCCGCATGGTTTTTACTTCATGTAGACGTGGCTTGAATTGATGACCCTCTCACATTTGTTCGTTACATGAGTGATAAGGAGCATGTTTCCCCGAGCCCCACGGAGATACTCAGAAAGATAAACTTATCAATATCAATCTACCTGCCTGTTCATGGTTTCTAGTTGACGCTTCTCTGTCAGCAAATCCGAAATCGCCCAATTCTGTTCCCCTATTCTCGTACACGGTATCGTACAACATGTGGGCGTGTCGGCGACAAATAGTAAAATACACCAAGAAGCAGAAGCGGAGTCATGGCGGAGCCTCCCACCAGAACCTCTTCAGGTGCCCTAGGAAGTGGAATTTCCTCGAATCTGGGTCGTGCCGCCGCCGCCGCAGCCCGTAGTCGTCTGTTGGGAACCCCCGACGACAGTGATTTCCCCCCTCCCCCAGTACACTCCTTTGATCGCAGCTCTCTTGTGGGGGAAGACGTCGCCCTGATCGACGGTTCAGTCTCTACTTAAACTCCGGATTCAGAATCCCTTGCAAATGAGAGCTTACCTTTGAGGTGCGCATTGTGTGCAGTTCAGACGTGATGATGTCGTTGGAGGATAAACGTGGCTCTACACCTGCGTATGAAGAGGGTAAGTCCTGGCAAGGTCGAAAAGAGAGATCGAAGAGTTCGCTGACTGACCGGCTAGTCGCAGGAGGAGTTGACTTGACGTCTA
>JBBPPG010001018.1:0-12249 GCA_038091855.1 Leccinellum luteum
TTATCGCATCGTGGTGGTGCCGAAGACAAAGTCTAAGGCGGGCGTAGGGCGGGCGAGGGAGAAAGAGAAAGAGAGGTCGACAGCGTGTGGCGACCGTACTGCGCTCTCGGCGGAACGAGAGCGCGTGGCAAGTCACCATACGTTATCTTCAATATAGAGTGGGAGCAGACAAGGAGAGGGAGAGGGCGACCCTAGAAGGGTAGGAACGACTGTCTTCCTACTTACGTAAGGGTTTGCCTACGGGAGACTAGGGCGACCCGGGTCGTCGTGTCGGAGCCCAGTGTAGCATCGTGGCGTGGTATGCATGGATGTCTAATGCACCACCATCGCATGGCATCGATGAGTGCTCTAGTGAGGGCGATGGCGATGACGTCGTGAGAGGTCGGGTGGATGGGCGCGCTGTTTGCGTGACAAGGGTACGTGGCAGCCATTTCGGCGCACGCATTGGTGATAGCGCTGCTAAGGGATCCGCCGTCATTGTTATCGACGAGAGCATACCCGCGGGTATGCCCACCGATGCAAGATACACTTAGGGCTGTAGATTGCAAGTAACCCGGATCCCTGCTACCTGAATAGCTTACAGGACTTTGATGCCATTTTTGCTGCGTTCCGTGCCTTCCGAACATGATGCGAAGTCCCAAGCTTCAAGGTTTGCGCCGACGCCAGGCAGTAGTTCGAATATTCACGAGTTGCAAAGTTGAAGTCTTGGCACCTGGAAATATTTGACAAATTTGGCATTTTCTGATGGGCCCGCCGGGGTATTCGGCTCAACGGTTCGGCGCGTGCTTCATTTGGTCAGACTGGGCGTGTCAAATGTTCTCTTGTTCCGCAACGTTGGAGTAGGTCGGCTCCCAGAGGCGCCACCTTGTTCAGTTCTTTGTTCCTTTCTCACTCGAGGCACCCATGGCACTCAACTTGACTGCGGGTCCGTTTTTCACCCTAAGTCGACGCTATTTCTCGACGAGAGTGATCGCCCTGGGCGCACTCATAACCTTGGCGATCATCGTCTATACTTTTTCGTCGTCGCCCGGCCGGTCTAGCTGGTCCCCGATTTTTGAGGGACGTAACCGGAGTACGTGCTCCCCGGAAGCGTGGTCCTCGGGGAAATGGGTGTACAGCCCGAACACCGACCTTCCTGAGCTCACGGATCGGGATCAAGCGCTCGCCTTTGCGGGGTTCGAGGGATGTGCAGCAGACCGGGAGTATTATTGGCACTTGGGGACGGACAACCCTGAGCAATGGGGCAGATTCCCCGCCGTGTCCTCCTACAAGTGGCAGCCATCGTCGCAATGTGATGTCCGGCCACGCAATCCTACAGTCATGGTTAAAGATATGGTTGAAAAAGGTGGTTGGTTGTTGCTGGGTGGTGCGTTTTTTTCTCGTTGCTATTGTTCGCACACCACGTCTTGACACGACCGGATGACTAGATTCGATAACCGAGAATCACTTCTTTTCGCTCTCATGTCTTCTATACCCACACGTTCGTGCGATGCCGAATTACACCGAAAATCCGTATTTCGACAGGGCATGGCCACAACAATTGTACCTCTCGCCCACATCCCCTCTGTTGCTCGAACTCGACCTTCCAGCTGATTTCTCCATCGAAAACACTCCCCTCGTTACTTTCCGCCGCGTAGACCTCCTGCTTACTCAGGACGAACTCCAGACACTGTACGAAGATAACTACATCGATGCGGAGATAGAGGACGAAGATCCTATTTCCACCAATGGTACCACAAAATCCCTTTTCAGTGAAGAACAGACGTGGTCATTGTCCCCTTCGGAGTATATGCCCATCTTCTTAGCTTCGCCACCAGAGGGAAACTTTGGTACCATGGTTGTGAGCACGGCCGGGCATTGGACGACTACGTTGATGAGCGCGTTCCGTGACGAAGAAGTCGGCGAAGATGCGGGATATGGGATTGAGGGCGTCAAGGCATTCTTCAAGATTGCCATGCGATCGTGGGCGCAGCAGGTCCAAGGCGCGATTGATGAATACCGGCGTAACGGCGGCACGCGACAGAAACAAGTTGTCGTGAGAGCCTACTTGCCCGGTCATGAAGACTGCCATGATTTCCGCGAGCCGTGGTCGGAGATTGCGCCGTACGACTGGCGATGGTACAACTGGCCATGGATCAAGGACTTTAATGCGATCTTTGAGGTAAGAGTACTATGATCCCCTTTGGCAATGCGAGCGCGCGTGGTGTCCACGTTCATTACTGACTTGTCTTGTTATGGGAAACAGGAGCTTCTCGCGACTTCTGAATTCCCCGATATTTTCTACTTAGCCATCGATCGTCCTGCACGTCTTCGGCCCGATGCGGTTCGTCACCTGACCCCTTCAATCTCCACGTATCTTGCGCGCTCATACTTCCATTCTAGCATGCCCCCAGCGATTGTCTCCACATCCTGACCGGCGCCGGCGTTCTTGAAGGATGGTCGCACTACATTTGGCACTTTGTCACGAGAGAAATTGGTGGAAGGATAAGATAAGGAATGGATGGTTTGGATTGGAATAAAATGAAATATGCCCCTCTGGATTATCTATGGCCATCGTCTGTAGATAGAAGATCGATGGACTTCGCGAGACTCTGGACGTTTTGGATTCGGTTCGGTCTCTGCTTGCTTTTCTAGCCAGTTCATGATACCACTATGCTTTGCGCTCTCCCTTGCTACTGACTGATCTACTCACTTTTGTTGTTGGTGCTCGTGTTTATAGCTTGGATGCGATGATTGGTGGGTGGGTTCTGTAAGTGCACGTCGTCATAGTTGTATGAAACCAATCGAACTCGATGAAAAACATAATATTGTTACATACGTACCTCTGAGAAATGATTGCACACGTCATACAGGTGTTTAGCCGCAGGTTCTCGAACACCGGATTCTATTTTTCTGTTTGAGAGGTTTTTCGGCGGAAGTTTGACACCATTGGCAGGACTACATACCTTACTCGTTACGGACTACCCGCGTTTACCGCGATCGATGAAACCCACATAAAGATCTGTGGAGCCTCGGTTACTTCAAGCAACAAGTTTAATCTGGGAGGAAATTGGGGGAAAAGGGGGGGGCGCGGGGGAGATGCGGCTGTACTTCAATGCGGTGGTACATATGCCAAGCTGCCTCACGTCCATCACTCAGACGAACGTCAAGACGGTCCAGGCATAAGTACAGTAAGTACGTACCGTGGATATTAGTATGTGTGTGTTCGGTCCAGAAGCGTCAACTCGATTAGCGGCTTTTACCTGGTTGGGCACGGTGGTCATCTGGTCACCTGGTCATCATGTCGTCTACTTATCTGTTCATCCGATCATCTTATCAAGTGGTCATCCCGGTCACTATACATCGCGGAAATATAGAAGCCGAATGTAAGAAGATTCCAGGCGTTTGCGATCGGACGTTCGAACTCTGGAGAGCATGTGAGCATGTGGAACCAAAGTTTGAAATGGAATTCGAACCACTGTCGCCGGCCACCATTCGATGTCCGGAAGGTTTCTCAGGCTGGAAAGTTGGGGAATACATTGAACATCATGCATAAGAATAAAATATTTGGGGGGACGCGAATGTAATCCGCTGTTAATTGAATCGTGATGTGTGGCAAAGTAGGTGATCGATTGACCTTTGATTCAGACGGTTCACAGTAACAGGTGGTAGTGGCGCACATACGCACAAGAACTTTAAATGATCGGGATGATGATGTCATTGCGGCATTGGCAAAAGCAAGGAGGGTGGTGGTTCGCACCAGGTGCGGGGTCCCATGGTGAGACGACAAGATGAGACGAGATATAAGGTATATATCCGACAACGGCGGAAGATAGAACTACGAAGGTAAGTAGTACAGTAAATGTCGCACAGGAAAATAGCATGGCAACGGTAACAACAACAACAATGCGATAAAACGCAGTTCGACAACAAAACGGTAAAAAATGAAAAGCGAGAGCGGGTTGTCCCATGTATTGGTATACCCAAGATATTGTCTAGTGGGAAGATTAGTTTGGAACTTGAATCGGCGGTTCAGAGCGCCCGGCGGACATAAACATGCATGTGGCGCGTTAGCTTTAGTAGATGGGGATGGCGACCATCGGATGTTGGGCGGTCAGGACGCTATTAGAAGAGAGCTCGCGCCCGTGGAGCACGCGGGGTGACGAATTCCCAGCCATGCGCACGGGAGGTGGAATGACCATGCGCGGGTCGGACCGTGGGGAGTGCGTCACACCCTCCGTAGACGGGTGTTGTGTATGGCTACGTGAGGCGTCGTAACTTGGGGGTAAGTCGTGTTGCCTCTGTGATGCCTGTTTGATGAACAATCATTCTGACATATGTACATGCATTCATGAAGGACTTACGGGCGTGACAGTATTGCTCCGCGGGACACCCGCCGCCGGCAGAGGTGTGCGAGCGCCGGAGGAACCAGGATGTTCAGGTAAGGGTGACATACCGCGAATGAGTTGTGCCTGCTCAGGAAAGTGCTGCGTCATGGGGGTCGACGCGATACTGGGCAAGTTTTCCCCTATCTGAATAACGCTATCCTCATCATCTTTATCCTCACGCGCGGCTTCCAAATCCTCGAGAGGTCGGGCATCTCCGTGCCCATGACTGCTGGCCCCGTCTGGGCCGTCTATGCGCCACCGCATACTAGGCTCCGCAGACTTGACCTGCCGGGGTCGTGACCCAAAAAGCCACCACCAGCGGAATCCGCGTCGTTTAGAAAACGACGGGGGCGAATCTGAGTGCCTTTCAAAAGAAGGGTAATCAAGACCATAGTCCGTCGAGGTTAACGGCACTTGAGAGTCGGTGGAACCAGATCGAGGCAGACGCGTTCTGGGTAGATCGGGCATGAACCCAGACAAACGCATAGAGCCGTCCAGCGTGGTGGGCATGCTCGAGTGGTTGACTCGGTGTCGCCTGGGCCGAGGGAAGAACATGCGCTCTATCTTGGTGGTCCAGCTAGAGTGTACTGGGCGATAGTCGTAGGAGCGCTCACGGCCCGGTCGTCGTTTCCAGATGATGTAGGCCACAAAACCGAGGATCAGGGCGCCACCCACGACGGCCGGTGTAACTATCTGAATGGTTCCCCACTGACTGCTGTTTCCGTTTCCGTTGACGCTCCCATCTTCGCGAGCCTGAGGAAGACGTTAATGCGTCGAGACAGCTCATAATGTGAAAATCTGTACAGAAAGCCACTGGGATGTTATGAGCAAGGATGTCAGCAAAAGAAAGCTCGACTTACCTGGGGTTTTATCGGCGTAGTCACCATTGTATGTATTGAGGGAGGGAAAGGGGGGAGGAGAGTGTGTCGAGGTAAATTAGAAAGAGAGATATGGCGCGGAGAACCTCGGATGCGTTCATATGAGGGAAGAATATTTGTGAGCCAAGAAGTTTGATCAATGATGTTAACGACGGCCAGATCAACCAATCCCTTTCCGTCGGAAACGAGCCGATCTCCTACGCGGCCTCCCATGGATATATCTGTCTTATCCAGTTCAAAAACCGAGTATAAGATCCCGATCTTGGGTTTGCCATACTGGATTGCCACTGGGAACTAGAGAGGGTTTTTGAACATGTATTCCGGAGCAAAAGATCGAAATTTGCTAGAAAGTTGAGCCTATATATGGTATTCGTTTCCTTTTAAGACTTACCATTGCTACGATAAAAATTCAGTGGTTTCCGGCAACTCACTGGGTGAACTGTGATGCGTCCCCCCAAAAGTGCAGCAGCACTAGAACGGCCTACCGCGTCTTGAAACCAACAAAAATTCACTCGGAATGACAGCCTGCTACCGCTGTGTTATGAATTTGTCCTCCCCACACATGCGCGGGCCCAAAAGCAGTTCGTCCCGTGTAGCGCATTCATTGTGTTGATGGGCCAGCGACCGCCGACACCCCGTCCACTCCCATAGGCAACTCCGGTTCGATCGGCCTGCGATCACCGTTGGCTTGCTTTGCCCTTGGGCTCTGCACCCAAAGCCGCATCATTTCGAAAGGTACCCACTGAAATTTGAAATCTGGCTGTAAAGGTACGCGTGACTTATCGTTCAGGGCGCCGGAAGGCTCGATCGTGTGGTACAGCACAGCAATACTTGAAGACTGTGTCCATGTGTATTTGCAATTACGCGGTGCAACCTTGTTTGATAGTGGTTGTACCCTCACGTCTTTTTTTTTTGTTGCGGCAGCGGTGGCGGCGGGAACACCAAGGACGTACCTCGACGCTGATGGGCCTGCATAACTTCGCGGAGTAGCCCGATTCAGATACCTTTAGACAATTGCAATGGCGCGGTGAGGATACAGTCTCACAACAATCCATCATCAATTTCGACCCAGACATGTCTCAGACTGTCGTTAGCTTTTGAATTCATAGAACAACCTCATTCGGGATTCGGGAAGGTATTATAGTACATGCGAGCGTTGTACCTACCTTCCCTTGACGATCAAGCAAACCCCAACAACTGCTTATTATCGATAGGGATAGGGCTACTATCAGGTACCTGATTATTGATGCATCGTGATCGGGTGGCGTACGTCGCGCATGCAATCCTACCAGACTAGACTGCCCCGGTCGGTACGCACTGGAACTTCCCAGCCGTGGCATGCCAGATCAGCTCTCTCTCACGTGAAGACCGGCGAAGATCATCAATTTCATTAGCATTAGCATGCACTGCAGAAGCAAAAAGAAAGACCAATGACCGAACTGCACGACACCAAGAGCTCACACACCCCTCAATTCCGCAAATTTGAGTCTAGTGAAGACATAGTGAGCACTACAAGTATCTTTCAGTGTCTGTCAAAATGCAGGAAGAACAAGAAAAAAAAAAGTGATGCACTCTCCTACTATTTTGGAAGGACCCTCAGTACCCTCGCTGGCATTCGACGGTTGTCATTGGAGAATTGGCGTGATCAAGTGACACACAATTGTTTTATGACTAATCCGGTGTTTCTGGCGGGAGAGCTGGCGCCTTCCCACTCGTCCATGCCTGGGAAATGACAAAGAGGAGACAAACTTGCTGTGTGGTCTCCGGCCGAGCAATGATGCGCTCATACCGGGAGAACTCATCAACGCTAAAAGCGATTCCGTCGGATCCAGATGACTGGTTCCACTAGACAGATAATGCATTGATCGACTCGGTGATCTATGTTCTGGAAGGCAATGTATGAGCGCTCGGGAGTCGGGACACAGAAAGACGCTGATCTAGGACATCGGTAAGCCAAGTCACGAAGAGATACCAGCAGCGTTGAGCGACGGGGTTACATAGGAAGCGTGCACGCAGTGGTAGTGTCAATGGACTAAGAGGGTGTGAGTTGCATAAGTAGCTTCAACGTTCAACGTCAACTTGCAAAACACCTCAGTAAAGTTACATAATCAGTAAGTAGTTGTTCAACCAAACCCTCAAGTTGACCAAACCTGCACAAACCCGTCGTTTATTCTATTGCTAGTTCTTTGCCAACATCGACTCATTAGGAGAATAGCTGAAGTACGTGAATCATGGCCTGATCTCCCTCTTTTTCGCTGCTGCCACCCAAAGCCACCGTAGTCATCCTGTGTGATATCGGCTGCGTTCTTCACTGGCATAGGATGCTTTCCATGCCAGTGGTATGTTTTCTCTATTTTATTTGACTTGGGGCCGAAGATGAACTTAAAGGCGTTTGGCGAGCTACTCCACTATCGCAACGCGTACTTTGTCGCTTTTTCTGCGACACTGGGACATTTGCTACGGTTGGTACATCGGCTTGCCAGGCGGCTATCTTCGCTCTTCCTTCGCTCAAGCAAGACTTTCAACTGGAAAAGGAGTCGGCAGCCGCACTAACTGTGTTGATCGGGTACATCGTCACCGTACTCCAAGCCTGCGGACTGTGAGTTTCCGATTTTCTTGTTTGTTCGCGAAAGAATAACTGTGTTCACTTGGTAATCGTTGTTGTAGCCTCGGAGCGTTCACATCCACATAGTCACTATGGAAGGAAACCCCCTATGATAACTGCTACTGTTATCTTCATCATAGGAAGCTCCATACAGCCCATTGTGGGTATTGGCAGCACCCTGGCCACAGGCCTCAAGGTCCTCTACTTGGGTCGGTTCGTCGGTGGTGTTGGCCTCGGCTTGGTGACTGCCATCACACCAACTTACATATCTGAGTGTGCACACCTGGATACATATTTACATCCGTTGTACCGGTAGTATCGACTCGGCTCCGTCGGACTGGGGAACATGCTGAGCTATACAACAGGTGTTTTTTTAACACACATTGTCCCGTTCGGTTATGTGGTTCAGATCCCGATCAGCCAAATACAATAGCGCGTCTCCCTATCACCGTCAGATCATCCCGGGCGTCCTTCTCCTCGTGCTTATACACTTCCAGCCAGAATCGTTTCGGTGATTGTGGTGAAAGAGCGCTACGATAAGGTTGCTTACTTACATCGCCCGCACCGACTTGTCCTCTCCCGTGGCCCAAGCGACATCCGTGCTGATCTGCGACGTTAGCTGAGTTTGTGGTCGCAGTTCTACGAGATGTGCGAGAGCAAGACGATCGCGTACCGGTGCTCCGTCCCGCCGTTCCTTCAGCAGTGGACAGGCATGAATGAGATCAACTACCTCCCTCAGATCTTTAAATCTCTCGGGATCTCGAGCACGTCCACGTCCCTGTTTGCGATGGAAATCGTCAAATATGCCTTCACATTCATCGCGCTCGCATTCGTGATCAAGTGGTAGGGGTGTAAACGGATTTTGTTCCAAGTACGACATGATGATTGACATGGCCCAGTTGTCCTTGCCCCGTCTTTGCCGTTGTCCACCGTTGTTCTTGTGCATTGTGCAGTCGCTGCTGCACGCCGCCCTCGTTGTTTCTTTTTCTATTGCCCTCGTCTTGCCGTGAACTGGTTCCCATCTTGTCTCCTCCCTGTCCTCTCGCGCCTAGCGTGCAGAAGCGACCATACACCCCTCTCTATCCTCAAAGTGAACGTAGAGAAGAAATTTAGGCACACGGCGGACATTACGATCATGCCGTAGCAGTCTTGGCCCTTGCGGGTTCCCAATGACATTAGGCAAAACGACGAGGTGTTAACGTCTGTCACCACCAGCGGAGATACCGTCACCGTCACGTACTAGTAGTACGTCTGAATCACTGGCGGACTCGTTCAGGAGTTCGTTCTCTTTATTTGAAGAAACTAGTGAACCTTTTTGGTTTTGTATTCTGGATGAATGGTGATTTATGGTTTCATGGGACGCGTTTGGAGAAGCGTCTAAGACCGTCAAGCCTAACGGTCCCTCGCCACTAGCCCCCCAGTCTTCCACAGAACCTGTAGGTCAGTAACTTCGCCCTAATAAATGACCATCCTCAGTTCTGAATGCCACGGATCATCTCGCTGGCTCTCCCAGGATCTTACATAAATGCTCTAGCCATAATTTCCCACACAATATCCTCTTTGGTTAGCCCGAGCATGCAGGTTCACCGGCGGAGATCGACTTGCGCGGAAAACAACGTTGTAGAACACGAGCAACTCGGTAAATTCGGGGATAACTCTATATACAACAACCGAGTTGCAGATACGACAACGACGACTAACGTACACACATCACTTTGGGAAAGGAAAGGTGCAATCGCAGCTACTGTACACACGGACCAAGAACGCTATCTTTTTTTTCGATTTTTTCGATTTTCCTTCTTTTTTTTGTGTTATTCTAGAGCTTTGATAAATACGGCGAGAGGAATGAGTCGAACTAGATTGAAGACGGCAAGATGGTTACGCGAGTTTCGCAGCGAGTGACGCCTGTCCAACATGGAATTGCATAGCACCCTTGTAAGGCCAGGGGTTCGCCCCAGCGGCCTTGAACGAAGGAAGCGGAGACGGGTTCGGCTTGTTCCCGATATACGGATAGTCCCTGGCAACGTGGAGCGGCCATTCATCGCTACCTGGAGGAGGGCCCAGAGCGAGATGATTGATCGGGCTACATAATGAACGCAGGTTGAATGATAGCTCGTGGTCATGCATGAAAAAACAACTTACGACAAGACAGTATCCGTCATTGCGAGCCTCCACTGAATACTGGGTGGAGGGATCTTCGAACCATCACCGGACCACGTCACCGTCAACGTCAGATTGGCGTTGTATCCGGGACGTGCACCAGTAAAGTGGACACCCGCAAACTGGAATTGAATGTTACCCATGTCAGCATTTTGCGCAAATAACGTGCTCTTACTGGGGGTGTTTTAGCATCAGTGATGGTACGTTTCTGTGCGACGCATCAGTGTTCAAGTTGAGAGGATGGAATGGATGGAATGGACGTACGCCGAAGACCGTCCCATTGGGGAAAACCTTGTTGTCGTCACTCACCAAGCTCCCTAACAAAGTGACGGGTTATTGGTCAGTTTCGCACAACAAAATTTGCGGAGTTCAGAACGAACATGTGCTTCCAGCCGGAATGTTCTCGTTGTCGCATTCGATAATAATGGTCCAGAACGAGCAATAAGAAGCAGAGTCGGGAATACAAAGTTGAGTGTTGCAAGACCAGGACCAGGTCGGCTTCCCACCAGGCTCGCAGGGCTCCCAGGCAATGTTCCTCCAGCACATCAGCGGGTTGGACGCAACCCATGCCTCGAAATCAGCCACTGAAATAGCCTACGATCAGTACTATAACACAGTCCGAGCGTCTGAAAATACGAACGGGTGGCATAATTTTGTATGTGATCGGTTGGCCAACCAGGGAATACTGGGCAGTCTTGACGCTTCTGACGCACCTCCGCAATCACGCAGTAGTGGTCTTTGGGCTTGGGTGGATGGTTGATCGCGAATGGCTTTTCGAACAAGTAAAATTGGTTGGGATTTGCGACTGAGATGCTCTGGTTGTTGACTGTTCCTTCACCGCCAAGGACCTGCCCTTTGACAGCCTCCTTCAACATTTGCGATGGGTGATTGACAGTACTTATAGGCAAGGCAAACAGTCTTCCCTGAACATCAATGCCTGCGAGCGTGCTGTGACCGCGCATGTAAAAGTAATTGTTCGCGTTTCCAACGAGCTCGATCTTGTTGGCACTTGAATAATCCACATCTGGGTTCTGCAGAATGGTTGCAAAGTCTTGTTTGCCTGGGTCAGTACCGATGGGCTGAATGTCTGTAAGGTATCACTGTAAGTAGCGGCACGTGCGTAGAAAAAAAAAAGCTCTACCAGGGGAACCGCCGATGGGATTGTGTGGGAACTTATTCGTGTCCTTCAACTTAGCTCGAGTCCACCAACCTGTGGCTGGATTCGTAACTGGAATGGGTCCGGAGTCTGCCAGTGCCTTCAAGTTAGCATCATCGTCTCCATTCTTGGACCTCAGCTGCGATGCAGCAGGACTTGCGAATCGGATGTTACGAGTCGAATGGGATTCAAAGATGATGTTCAGAGCACCCAACAACGGAGCGTTGTGTACGCCACCCTTGAATACCTGGAGAGAGAGACCAGAGAATGGTTCAAAGTGTGAGCTCTCCGCAGGAGCGAATACGTTCAGCATCAATATCCCGTCATAAGATGGCTCGAGAATAACCGGGCGTTCTCTGAAGTGTTCGAAAGCGACACGTGGTACAGCGATCCTTCCGCGGTCGTCAACCAAGGAAACTTCCAATCCATGGGGGACTGGAGTGCCAGTGTGCCACTATAAAAATGAAGACGAGTCCAGATGCTTGCGCGCACGTACACAAAAACAACGTACATCGAGGCGGAAAACGAGCGGCGTGGGCAAGTTACCAATCATACGGAGTCGAGTGGTTGCGGCAACCTGCTTCAAAGTAGGGTCCGCCACGATCACCTGGGGAATGGAGATCAGTTATATCAAGTCCACTCCATGGAATGAGCACTGAATGTTTACATTGTAGAAAGAAAATGTGTCGTCCTTGGATAGGAAGTTAACGAAGTCGTCTACACCAAAGGATTTGAGATCGAATGTTTGTGGCCCCTGCTGCTGATTAGCATCGTGTTTAACGACGTTGGCCACCAAGGAGTATGTATTTCCCGTCGTGTGGTCAGGACGGAACTGGAAAGGTCCGTCGCAGGCATCTATCATTTACGAAATTAATATCGCTCACGAACGAGAGAGGTGCATAAGACACATACATGGTCCATGGTCCTTTCCGCCCTGGATCACCACGGGACCAGAAGGGACAGGAATCACATTCTGCCACACGTGGGGCCATAAGATCAGCTCGCTCGGCATGACCCACAATGAAGCGATGTAGGGTCCGCCGGAGCCATATCCTCGAATGTAGACGTTGTTGACGTCACCCG
>JBBPPG010001019.1:0-12248 GCA_038091855.1 Leccinellum luteum
GAGAATAAGTTTATAGGCAAACTCTTTTTCAGGGGTGTCTGTACAGACCTGTATTAGTGGGTACCTTGCTGTAGGGTCTGTATAGATCTGCCAATCTAAGGGTTAGTTTGCTGATGGAGCTTGCCTCGCCTATACTCTTTGACTCTTTCCATGCATCGTCCGATACGGGTGAGATTTTCTTCAGAGGATGCAGTGCAAGAGGATTCATCCCTCGACATGAGAAAATCAATGAGAAATGAAGTTGATTAAAAGCATGAAAAACAGATGTGGCTGATGATGCGCAAACAACGCTAGTGACTCAGAGACGATGGGAGTGGATGAGTCAGTTAGGCACTAAAAACACAGGATTAGATAGAGCTCACCTGGTGAGATGATGGGAGCGGATCAGGAGGGATGGAACCCTAAAACCAACATCTCACCTTTTCAAGTTCCGAGTCAACTGGCTGCCCCTTGACGAGATTGATCCATTGGTCCTTAGGGAAGTTGGGGCATCCCCAGGTTTGCATGATTTTATGAACAAGTTACAACATAGAAAGGATCATTGGACCAGTCGTTGAGGAAGAGAAGGGTTTGGTCGACTTTGAGCTCAGACATTGCAAGTCGGGAGCAGACAGCTAATCCGCCCTGCCCCCAGGGAAACAAAGCTTCATTAATAGCTCCACGGCGGGCCTTCCAGGATCGATCTTCCTCTTCTTCTGACTCATCAGGGGTCCTGTCCCGGTCATCTCAATGTTGCTCTCTTCGTTGGCGAGCAGGGACGGACTGGGATCATCCGCACTGGGAGGATTCGCTGGGAGGCGGTGAGTGGTGAGTAGATGCTTCCCGAGCTGACTCTCTCCATCCCAAGTCGACAGCTGCTCAATTAGCGTCGTCAATGTTGTCAAGCATTTCAACATACCTGAGAGCTGAAGGAGACAGATGACTCAGAGTTGGAGGGAAGTGACCCAGCTTGCCACGATTTGGAGAGGAGTCCATGAATAAAGTGGATCACATCACCCTTTGAGAGCTCGCCTCACCTATACTTTTCGACTCTTTCCATGCATCGTCCGATACGGGTGAGATTTTCTTCAGAGGATGCAGTGCAAGAGGATTCATCCCTCAACATGAGAAAATCAATGAGAAACGAAGTTGATTAAAGGCACGAAAAACAGATGTGGCTGATGATGCACAAACAATGCTGGTGACTCAGAGACGACGGGAGCAGATCAGTTAGGCACTAAAAACACAGGATTAGATAGAGCTCACCTGGTGAGACGATGGGAGTGGATCAGGAGGGATGGAACCCTAAAACCAACATCTCACCAGGCAGGAATAGGGGGCTGACAACACAGGGAGCCAAGCCACACTGGCAGGTGGCTTGTGCACAGACCGCAGGGTGGTGTAGGGGCGACCCTCCAATTGGCTCCTCAGAATTAGCTAAGTATAAATAAAATTTTAAACACTAAAAAAATCAGTGCAAATGAAACTGAAATTCAAATGAAAACACTGTGATTACTATTGTACTATCTACTTCTCACAGTGCCAAGAGCTTACACTTTCATAGAAAATGCCTAAATCACAATAATTATAAGTTCACATAATCAGAACAGACAAACATTGTTGAAATACAATAATCATCAACTCACAACATACCAGGCAAAGAGTCAAAGACCAGAGTCTGTTATCAAATCACAATCAGATCAATATTTTTTTTCATGGTGGATTATGTTCTTTCAGGAACCAGCCTCACTTGTTTTTTAGAAGAGGGGCAGCCCAGAGCTCTAAATGAACAAAGAGTACTGTACTAATTCTAAACTCAGTGTACATCCACATGGCTTTCAACTGATAATCCAACACTGGCACCATCTTGGAAATTCAACATTCTCTAGCAATATTGTTGTTAGGGAGGTCAAAGATCTTAGTAAATGGCATGGACGGTGTCGGCTGGAGCCAATTCTTCTCGTCATAATGAGCATGCGGTGGCCCATCGATCATGTGAAAAGTGTATGCATAGCGTGTCTGGCTGCTCGTATTTCGCTCAGACTTGTGCAATACACTGCCGTGGATCAGTACTAGGTCCCCTGCGACATGACTTCCGTGAAGCGCGATTCGGTGAATAGCAGACTGAAGCGGACCGACCTGGTTCGCAGGTTTCCATCACATAGTTCTTGGCTGAACCCACATTCGAATCGCCGGGAAGGCCCGGGGGAGGAGGGCAGAGCTCCTCAAAACCAGTACCGCCCGTAGGTTTACGCACGAAACGTTTGGTGATCGGCGTGGTAAGATGCGATCCAGGTAGGAACGAAAGTGCCCCGTTGGAAGCTGTGCACTTCTCCAGCGGTATCCAGAACCCGAGGGCGGTGAGGGGCGATGTATACTGGAATGATGGTTGGAATAGCATCAGGCAAGTCATGAGTGGGGAAACGCACTAGGAATGTCCTTTTGGCAGTAAACCCAGCGGATTGCGCACCAGCGATGATGAGCTGAGATTACCGTGATCAATATCAAGTTGTTACTCACGAATCCGTATGCTCGGGGACTAGAAAGCGAAAAGTTAGCTTTCGATGAAGGTCACCAACGACACAAGACTAGATACCAGCTCCCCCGATTTCCGGCTGCTTAAAAATGACCATGGATTGAAGGACTGAGACCATGATGAACACCCACGTTCCCTGTATCTAGCAAGGAAACTTACTCACCAACGGGATCGTGATGAAACTTGAGGTCTCTCACTACAGCTCTCAACTTGTCGTTCTCGAGGGTCACCGCACGAAAGATTGGATCGAGCACGTGTAGCGCTAGTGGCACCTCCATCCCGTCATACTATACGGTCGTTCAAAGGTAGGAACGCACCATGCCCGATCTTGTTCACTGCCTTGGTCTTATCCCTCGTAAGTTGACCGTTCTCATTCACAGCGTCCTCCTCTAGGAAGTACCGGATCTTATCTCCCGAGTTGAGGAAGTAGTCATCACCGACGTGGTTTCTGTCGGATGTAGTGAACTTTGTCTGGCGAAATGAGCCTGAGGTCATTCACTTGTTCGGTAACAAGACGACGATCAAACACACGAATGGATGATCTTCTAAGTTGAACTCGGCCAACAGGTCTTTGGAACGTTGAAGGAGAGACGAAACCTGATCTTGTGACAAAAAATTGGGAATATGCAGGTAGCTAACCTGCGCTTGAACTACTGCGGCTCTTCGTGGTCTGAGCTTGGTGACTCACCCCTCTCGATTAAACTAGACCGTGACGAGGAGTCTTGAGCCAATACAACTTGGGCACGTCGCAACAGAAAAAAAAACTGACCCGATCTACCTGGTCCTGTGCGAGGTACAACGTCATGCCGACCGTCAAGTTGGTAGAAACAACGCCAGATCCCGCCTGATAAGGCTGTCCTGGCTGAGTCACTATTTTTGTAGCACGGTGGATGTCCTGACATGCCCGACAGCAACGTCTGTGTGAATTACTTCGATAATATGGTGCGTAGGAACGAATTGTACAATAGAATACTATCGCGAAGAATTGTCGGCAGCAGGAAATTTTGATACTGTACAAGGAGCCCGTTGGGACGACAGTGTCAAACCTCTGAATCCGCTGCGCTATCATCAACATCGATGTTCTCTCCGTTTACCAGTCGCTGAATGAGATGATCAATCTTTGCTTTGTGTATCCGGTGGTGTTCTTGCCATCCCTTCCATGGGTGATGTGGGTGCTATGAATGATAATGGCGGTCACAGGCTGAACCTCGCACGAAGTACAAGATAAATACCTGTCGCCCAAACGCTTGAAATATCTTATCTGACGTGCCCTCGGGCTTTGTGAAAAAATATTTGGCAAGTAAAATGTCGTCTGATCGGGAATACCGCATCTTCTTTTCAGGTGGTTGTGGTAATGGGTCATCAGTTTCAGTCCTGTTCAACTCGTGCTTGTGCCGACGCCAAAACTTCATCCATGAAGCACGAGAGTGGTGGGGTGCCTGTAAATCAAAATAATGAGCAGAAGGCATCATTCTCAAATGATGAATGACCTTCGCAGCAACGTCCTTCCAAAATGCTACCATGTCGAAACGATCCTGGGATCTACAGCAAGTAAAAGGATGGTGAATAGCGTGGACACCGCCACCCATATACTCGACCCACTTTCTATACTCCATGAAGCGAACTAAGAACGTCACATCCTGTTCCGTGAACGCGACTCCTTTGCCGGTCGTACTCCTGAACAACGCCCTTGGAGGAGTTGGGGATCGATTCCGCGGTCGATTGCCTTCTTGCTGTAGTCGTTGCTGCGCCGCCGCAATGATCCCAGGACCTGTACTAACACGGACCTGTTCGCCTTCGTTCTGGTCCTGTTCTCCTTCTTCCTGAGGGGTCGATGCATCGCCAAGGTCCATGGAGTATCCGCCAAGCCTAATCTGATGTTTGTTGCAGTACCGGCGCCAGGAATAAAACCTGGGCAAGAACTGGTTAATGCAACGATCTGTGCAAACGAAGTGGAGTGCTCACGTGTGATGCGGGGCCTGCGCAGTGAATCAATCAGCAAGATATCTAGATTCTAGATAAACGAACAAACCTTTATAGCTATTCTTTCGCAAATCTCTCTCAGGCTGATGATGATCGATTTAAAAACGGGACATATATGGTGGTAAGGCACAAACCTTAGTACAAGGCCTTGCTCTTGACAGTAGTCGATATATTTCTTGAGGTACAACACGTCGTCAGAGGTGAAGAGATTCCCGCCATAGGTGCTCTTGATCACTCTGTTTGGAGGCGTAGGAGACCGAGCAGGGGGATTCCTTCGATTGAGGACAAGAGTAGAAGGGGGGGCTGCAGGAATTCCCTACTGAAACTTGAGACGGGTGAATGCGGCAATGTACGATAAGCATACCTGGTTCCGAGTTCGCTTCCGGCCACGAGATTTGTCGCCAGCAGCATCGTCAACAGGCGGATTAGACGAGCCAGCAGTCGAAGGGCCGGGATCATGGATGTAAGAAGGTTGCTCGTAAGGTTGCTCATACTAGGCGAGAACGTCAAGCAACACGAGGATGATGATCCGGGTGTCAGACTAACCGTTGCAGGATCGTAAGGGTATTCGCTAGGTGGCGCGGTTGCCCAATCTGTTTGCTCATCCCGGTACCTATAGGCGTAGTGGGGACCGCTCGGACCTGCTACCATAGGAGGTGGGGGTTGGTCAAAGCCAGTGACCCAAGGACCATCTCGGTATGATTGTGGAGGGCGAGGAATCATTCCTGAGGGAGGTTGAGGAGGGGTCATGTGGGTCTGTTGGGGTGCAATGGCGTTGGGAGCTTGCCAGGAGGGAGGTGGTGCTGCAGTTGGGGGCTGCATGCCGCGAGGGGGAGGGTGCATCGGAGGACCATATACAGGATAACCATAGGAACCCTGGGGTGGTGGGTGCACGAGAGGGTCAGCTGGTCCCAGAGTTGCGAGCGTTTGAGGATGAGGGGGCATAGGTGGTAAGGAAGGTACTTGAGCAGGTGGGGTGGGGTCACTCTGGGAGGGAGCAGCGACTGGAAGATCGACTCTGGAAGGTGAAGTCAAGTCAGAGGATAAATGGGAACTGGAGGGAAGCTGCTACTTTTCGGTACCAGTCACTTTGCAACCTGCCCAGTTGTTTTGAAACGTCTGGAGCGCGCCGGCACGGACACACTCGTGAACCCAACGGGAATGAAGAACGATTTTACCCTTTTTACCGGCATACTGACGGAAGAGGTTTTGGCCGGACTCCTTGTGAGGATCGACTGGGATGTGGATGAGCGTGGGTGATGGAGTTGTGTGAGATGGACACTCGCCTAAAATGTAGGGTGTTCCGCTGTAACTGGGCGAGACGGCGCCCCCGTGTTTCTGTGGTATGTGCGATGAAAGAGTGAGATGGAAATCAAAGTGGAGTTAGTTACTGACTGTGATGATGTCTACGAGGTCCTCCCTGTCGTCCACGTCTTTTTCGATGTAGATTGTGAGTGGAGTGCCCATCATGGGCTCCAAGAATAGGAGGTTTACATTCTGTTGATCTGATGTGGGTGGTGGAGCGTTCTGAGCGTGAGCGTGAGCGCGTCTGGCAGAGCGAGCTGGTGCCATGGGTCTTGGTCTAATTGGCCTTCAGAAGAGATGGTGTCCACGCGCTGTGTCACAGTGGTTGGAGTCCTGCAAGCGGACTTTGAATACGTTACACGTCGTTCCTCCACTCTCCCCCGTGCAAGGAACTGTCGTGTCAAACTTATCGCTGTACATATAGACATTTACATTGAATCCATTCCAGTCACTGGTCGTTGCCAGGTCATTGTTCCAACCAACTGACTTTGTTATTATATTATGTCTTGTTTATTATATATATATCTTATAGTCGGAGTATGAAAGTGTATCATCATTCCTGTTCAGAGAGAGAAAGAAGCATTTACTCGACGACGCTCTTTCTTTTTCCACCATCATGGCCAACGTCGCTGGCCGAAAAAAATCGATCGCTTCAAATCCCGGCCTCGTAATCGAAACTCCAGTTGCTAACAACAACATCCTCAACAAGGCCGCCTCCGCCTCCACGTCCCTCTACCAGCAATGCTCCTCCCTACGTGCACGGCTCATGCGCATTCCGAACTTCTCTCACTTTTTCATCCTCTCTTCGCGCAACGGTGACCTCCGCCAGTCCACCGACCCCGTCACACAACTTTGGGACTGCTTCACCCTCGGCATCCCTCTCTGTTTTCTCTTCAACCTCCTCCCTCCGCCAATTCATCCCATCGCCGAAATAGCCACTGATCCAGCCACTTTCGATGTCTCCAATGAAAAGGAGAAGAAACGCGCCATCGCAAAGTTTGCCATGAGACTCTCCGAAATCGACAACTGCGAGCGATTCACTGTTTCAGATTTGTGGGATCGCCATTCAACGGATGGCCTGGTCAAGGTGCGACGCTTTCCATTGTCTCACTCGATTCATGTCCTTGACCCACCATAGGTTGTTAGCACCGTTACCACTCTCGTCGACCTTTTACCCTCCGATATTTTCGAGCCAACACCACTCTCCCCCCCTCCCATTACATCACAAGAGTCAATAGACTCTGTTGCGAATCACTCATTCAACGCTGTCACACCTCCAAGTGCCCACGACGCGGCACGAAATAACATCATCAGGGAAATGGTAGAGACTGAACGCAAGTATGTCCAAGATTTGGAAGTCATGCAGGTCAACACCACACCTCCGTTTCGCTGACCTTTACTGACCCGACCCAGAAATACGCAACCGCTTTGTCGCAAAGCAACACAATAGACCAGGATACCATACATCTCCTTTTCCCGGGTCTCAACAAGCTGCTGAATTTTCAGAGAAAGTTCCTTATTCGCCTCGAGAGCACTGCTGAACTACCTTGGAAAGACCAGCGCTGGGGTTTGCACTTCCTTGAGAACGTCAGTCCACCTATTTCCTTTTTCGGTACTTTTATTGTCTGACTCCATTCCAAACACATTAGGAAGACGAATTCGCGGTTTACGAACCCTATTGTGGCAACTACACCAATGCCGCAGACATTATGATCAAAGAGGAGCAAAACTTGTCGGTACGTGATTTCCTCTACATTCACCTTTCCTGGTTTCTACGTGGGCCGCGTTGGTGTGACGACGGGTCGACATCAGTTGCATCCCAAAATAGGTCTAACGCTTCCTTTACCATCTCTCCCAGGTACACAACAATTTGATCAACGCCAAGTCAGAGCTGCCTGCCTTTCTAATCAAACCTGTTCAGAGAATTTGCAAGTATCCACTGTTGCTTGATGTCAGTGATCTATCTCTTTTCTTGGTCAGCAACGTCTCATCGTTGTCTGCAGTCCCTAGTAAAGGCATCGAACATCGTTGATTATCCACATTTCGAAGAGCTCCAAGCTGGTTCCGCTGCAGCGAAGCGCATAACGGATAAGATCAACGAGGCACAGCGACGTGCTGAGAACAATCAAACTGTACGCAACCTCGAAGGTCGCGTTAAAGACTGGAAGGGTCATCATCTGTCTAATTTCGGCAACCTACTCCTCGACGACATCTTCACTGTCACCAAGTCGGAAGTCGACCGCGAGTACCATGTCTTTCTATTCGAGAAGATCATATTATGTTGCAAGGAAGCACTTCAACCTCCACCGAACGGTAAGAGGGCTGGCAAGAATAACTCTATCCTGAAGAAGCAGCCCTCTGCCTCTGTCCCGACTATCCCTGGTGTACCCAACAAGA
Organism: Leccinellum luteum; assembly: GCA_038091855.1. NCBI lineage: Eukaryota > Fungi > Basidiomycota > Agaricomycetes > Boletales > Boletaceae > Leccinellum > Leccinellum luteum. The sequence goes on from JBBPPG010001019.1 coordinate 8,201, forward strand.
AGAGGGATACTCCGCTACTTCTCAAAGGTCGTATCTTCTTGAATAACGTCACCCAAGCCATTCCAAGCTCCCCAAGAAATTCGATCGGTAAGTATGCGGTTATATTGTTTCGTAATTCGCCAGTTTACACTGTCTTCAGGTTCCTCTAATGTTAATCCATACTCTCTTGCCGTATGGTGGAGAGGCGATGACGATTTAGAATACTTCACTCTCCGATGTCGTTCGGAGGAGCAGTTGAAACAGTGGGAGACCCAGATCAACAGGCTGATCGGGGAAGTAGCAAATCGACGTGCTTCGGATCGCAACATCTCGCATTTTGTTCCACACAACAATCACGCCTCCGTGCCCGCTTCGATCACCCAACGGTCTCCTCTTCCCGTCACTCACGACAGAGCATCTTCTTCGATGTCGCACGCCCGATATGTACATAGTCTGCCACCTCATCCAGCCCACTCACGTCACCGACCTCCTGTCTCTGCGGATGGATTCGAGTTCGATCTCGACGACGAGTACGAAGATTACCCACCATCAAGCATACCCTCATCGGGGCGCGGTACTCCATTAGGAATTCACCACCCAATTGCTCAAAATCCACAACTTGACCGTGATCCTCTTGCAGGATATGATCAATTCCGGGCTCGAGCTGACATTGCCAATGGTCACATGCACGCCCAATGGAGATATGATCAATCCCGGGCTCGAGCCGATAATTACATCCCCGCCGCCCAGTGGACCCGACCTCAAATTCCACTGCACACGCAAATCCCATTCATGCCCCCGTACGACCAACCCATAACCCCGACTTCCGTCAATGCGGTTCCGCTCAGCCGATCAAGGAGTGCCAGTCAGCCTAGTGTATATGTTGCACAAACATCCCCACCCCCTGTCCCAGCTACTGCATGGATACATCGTCCGCAGGGCTCGACAGCGGAAAGCAAGCGGGGTAGTGGCTCCAGCCAATCTACCCGCGGTTCATCGGAGGAGTCGCCCAACAGCTCATCACCAATAACACCATTTGGCTCCAGTGAATCCTCGTTGACAGGACCAGGACTCCGGCAATCGAGGTCGCAAATGTTCGAGAGCATAACGATGAATAACGGTTACCCCTCATCGGTGAAAGTCAAAGTTCATTTTCAAGATGATATCTTCGTCATCCAGGTTCCTCGATCGACGGAATTCAACCAGCTCGTGGATAAAGTGGGCAAGAAGATTCGCCTTTGCGGTCCACGTCGAGACGACACTCCGTTGAGGGTGAAATACAGAGACGAAGATGGCGATTTGATATCCCTTGGGTCTACTGAAGATGTACAGATGGCCTTTGAGGCATTCCGGCCAGGCGGCCAAGTCACTCTATATGTTACGTAAGTTCTCTACAACTTTCAGTATTGCTGTTCGTTCCATTCGTTATGACGGCTCGTTACCCTCCCTTCATTTGTGAATTTTCTAACATCCCCCTTGACTTCGAGTCTACGGTCGCGACTTTCCCCCGCATTCTTTCTCTTTTATGTAATTCTCGCTCCTTATTCTCGACGCCGTTGAGCATATCTAAAACACGGAGGACATCGTCATGTACCCTTAAGTAATAGATCACGCATTGCTACAATCCTTTATATTATGATTATTGCCGTTGAACACAAGATGGGCCGAGCAACCTGCTCGTTCTAGTTAATTGCGCTGTTGTCGCTCTACAATGCATCGGGCGACAGGTCCCCTAGGGAATGTAAGTCCATGTTGCTTATGGCGCTATATAAAGAGCGAGGGTCATCTCCATACTCCGAGTGCGCATCGAGCGTTTCCTGTCAGCGCGTGAATAAAGTGGGCTAAACCTGAAACTTGAACGCTGCTCGTGACACTCACATCGAAGTAGTGGTTGACCACGCTCCGCGGAGCTGTGGAACAACGGTAAAAACGCATCACCGACCCTGATAGCAGATGGCACTTACTCCGTGGAGTTCTCGGCAACCGACATGTCGCTCCGCTCTGCAGGATATGATAGGCAACCAAGCCCGACCTAGTGAAGAAAGGAGTAACGAAGTAAATAAAAAAGGCATGAACTCTCTGCTCGATCCATACTCACCATCCTGTCTGATGCGATGCCCCCAGCCCTCGGCCGCTGTCTGCATGGAAAAACTGAAACGATAATCCGATCAATAACCATGGCTGAAGAAGCACGACCTATACTCACTTCGTAAAACCACACATAATCACGGAAATTCGGATCTCTGTCCAACTTTGGGTTGCCGCCGTTGGTGGCCCTTTTCCCTTCGATATCACGGCCAAAGATGTGGATAATACGGTGCTGAATTTCTGCCGCGACCTCAGCGAGGTTCATATACTCGCCGCTGCCGGAAGGGCATTCCACCTGAAGGTCATCCCCGTAGTACTGGTAAAACCTTTGAAGACTTTCGATGAGCAAGAAATTGACCGCAAGCCCTATCAGTCTGTGAGTCCGTGTTCTCTCGCAATGTGACTTGGTCCTCACAGATCGGTCCGCGCCAGTTGGAATTTCCACCAAACATTCCGGAATGAGAATCGCCCGGCCAGTACCTGATTTCATGCCACTCTCCGTTCACATCCATCCCCCAAGGTTTGTCCTTGTGCAGCTTCGACAAACTAGACGGCATCGCATGCCAGTGAGAATTTGGTGAAGGGTATCATAATTCGACATACGATCGAATGCCATATTCGCTCAAGAACTCATTCTCGTCGAGCATCTTCTCCAGGATGCTGATAAGCCTTTCCTTGCTAGCAAGCGCAAGCAGGCGTCGCTCTCCCTTGCCGCTAACTAGAAAAACACTGAGGAAACCAAGGATAGGATGAAGACGACTATCACGTTACCACTCATATTCGCCATATTCCGGGCCGACACTTCAGGTCTATTATCGAGGAACCACTCCATACGTTTCCTGAAACCCGGTAATCTTTTGAGTACCGAGGGCTCGAGAACAAGGGTTGCATAAAGGGGAATGAGGCCGACGAGGCTGCGCACGGGCAACTGGATCGCGTTTCCGGGGCCGAACTGGATGACATCGTAATACATCCCATCTTCTTCGTTCCAAAGGCTCAGCTCGTTTTCTCCCGACATATATGTCATAGCATCAGCGATAAAGATGAAGTGCTGACGTTGGTCAGGAAAATGAGACTTTCACCTACAACGGGACGCACCTCAAAGAATTTGGAGGCGATGTCCTCATACACCGCATTGTGCTTCGCAAGCTCGAGGGCTATGTTCAACCTAAACACCATCAAGAAATCTGTAATGATACATCAACTTGCACTTACATATTCAGACAATAAAACGCCATCCATGCAGTGCCATCCGCTTGGCGTAAACTTCCCCCTGTTGGTAGTGGCTCGGAACGATTGAAAATGCCAATGTTATCGAGCCCAAGGAAACCTCCTTCGAAGACATTATGTCCCCCGGAGTCCTTTCTATTTACCCACCTGAATACATAGCCGTGATCAACCACACCTCCCGTCGAAGCAAGCGACAAACCATGTGAAGTTAAGTAACAACTTCTGGAAAACCCGCTCTAAGAAGGGTAGATCTTCCCGTCCTGTGATCTTTCGCTCTATCTTGAACACTCTAAATGTTGCCCTGGAGCCATCGGATCGATAATATGCAGAAATAGGCGGAAGTAATGCTCACCAAGCATGTACAGGGGGATTGACGTCAGAGAAATTCCACTCATACGCGGGAATCTGCCCGTCCGGCTTCATGTACCACTCTCTAGTTAATACATCTAATTGTTTCTTCGCGAAGGAAGGGTCGACGACGGCGAGGGGTATGCAGTGGAAGGCGGTGTCCCAGGCGGCGAAGAATGGGTATTCCCACCTGACCAAGTTAGCCATCCAGATTACAGATCAAATTGGCGAAAGTACGCACTTGTCGGGCATGGAAAGAATATCGTCGATGTGCATATGGCGCCATTCCTGATGAGGTATTCAGTTTCAGTTATACTGGCAGCCAATCAAGGAGACGTACTTTATTGCGAATACGTTTACGCCCGGGGGGTGGTGGGGGTTGTGCAGGGTCGCCATCAATCCA
>JBBPPG010001020.1:0-12236 GCA_038091855.1 Leccinellum luteum
TTGAGAACTCGGAAGAGTTATTGAGCGCTGCAATCACAGCATCTCAGAGTTCAAGCCATCATTTATTTGCCAGTCGAGCTCTCGTCCGATCACGCTTACAACAATGGGACGATGCAATCGTCGATGCCGAGAAGGTGGTTTCTATTCTGCTCTCATGTATGTGACACTGATTCACTTCAAGTCTATCGGAATTCAGCCGTCCGCCTTTGGCTACATTGCAAGGAGTATTGCACTCGTTGGCCAGGGGAAGAGCCGTGAGGCGTGTCGCGCATGCGACACCGCATTCGAGTACTGTCACTCGTCCCACGTCAGCGTGAGCTTTCTCCTCTTGCTCAAGGTATGTAACCCATGCACTGGAACGCATTTCCCCTCCTAACTGGTTGTGCTGCTTAGGCTATAATCGTGTTTCTGACTGGAGAACACGACGATGCGATATCGCGAGTAGGCGATCTCATTTCTACGGTTGGATTTGATGCAACATGCCATGAAGTTCTGGTAGGTACATGATGCATATTTCGAAGTTTATGTCTGAAGTTTCAATTAGGCATATATGCGTCTTCTTCTCGGAAATTTACGCATGGCGAGCGGGAAATATGAGGATGCTGTGCAGTTATTTGAACAAGCACGGGCCAGAATACGGTCTCGCACGGGGCCTTCTCTTGTCATGTTCTCCATGGCGAGTTCCATTCTAACGATCCCCTGACATGCGGTCAATGACCATCGCTCTTGACAGGCATTTGGTTGGAAATTTGATGACCCCGATGTCATTATTCAACAGCGTCTATGTGAAGCTCTGTTTGCGGCGGGTCGTACAAAGGAAGCAGAGGACTCTTTCCTAAAGATTGTCGACACGGAACCTCATGCGGGTGCTCATATCACTGAGTGGGTTTCAAGTGGGTTCATTTTCTGCCTCATCTGCTGTGAATTTAGTTTTTCGTTTGTTTTCCTACCAGGCTTTACACAACAGTGCCTCTCTGCTCCTAGCAACGACGGAGGCGCAACCTCAAAGGCATTCGAGGACGATGAAGTACCAATAGTACTAGTGTTCGCATCGGTCAACTCGATGTCTATACCGATACCGCTTTTGCGAGAGTGGGCGAAAGCAACACTGGCGAGAGGTTCGTGGAAGGATGCCTTGTCTGCTGCTACCAACGTGAGTATTCCCTTTTCTTTGGAGTCTTTCTTGCACCCAACCAGTCCGGTTTCAAGTTTACGGTTCCGAGATTCATGACATATCGAGCAGTATGTGAACATCTCGAGACGAACCAGCGTCTACTCGATGCTAGCGAGTGCCTGCGCCAAATGGTGGATGAGTTGGTGGAGCAAACAACCACGCATGATGAGCAGACGAAGTGGATTTTTGGTGAGCGAACTCGCATATATAGCTCTACTGGATGCTCAACTTCATCCGCTGATACGCAGAGAAGCTCGAATCATTCGGGGATATCGCGATGCGCTCGGAAAGGCATGACGATGCAATTTTGCAGTACTCAACCGCACTATCCTTTGATCTCGGATCACCACCCGGGCTTCTAGTTAAGCGAAGCAAAGTATACCTGGCTAAGGGTTTGTGGAAGGATGCGTTGAATGATGCGAACAAGGTGTGTTGGGTCGTCTTGCGTAGCCTTCATGTTGTCGACGCATCGTTACCAGGTGATTTCACTTGATGAATCGTCTCCATGGGGCTACGAGAGGAAGCATGCGGCTTTACACCAAGCCGGGGATTATGACAATGCAATAGACGCATTCGAGGTAATGCTGTCGAAGATGTCGGAATCAGCTAATACAAACATTCACAGTGAGTGCATTCACACGAAACAAATGTAATACTACTGATCCTTCCTCCCGGAGACCGTCTTCAACAATACATCACTACAGGAATGGTGAGGGAAGAAATCCGCAAGACCGTTCAGGATGCCATTAGTAACTCGCCACCTGTGCTGATTAATACAATTTCTGGACGCCTTTGCAACAAAACAGAACAAGCCGCCGCTTTTGAGTCCCTCCCAGTCTTCAAAGAGTTGATCTCTTCCATGACAATGTCCATCGACCACGAGCGCATCAAGAAAAGCGTTACGGATTACTACCGTTATGCCATGTTCTCACACAGATGGGAAGAGAACGAACCTTTGTTCGACAAGATCATAAAAATCTTGGTGTACGATCTCGAGAAATCTCCCACTCATGACAAGCTCCAAATGTTTTGCAAGATCGTGCAGGATTCGGGGTTCAGGTGGGCGTGGAGCGATACATGCTGTATCGACAAGTCAAACCACGTCGTACTCCAAGAGGCACTCGTTTCCATGTTCAGGTGGTATGAAGCAGCTGCGGTGACAATCATATATCTCCTTGGTGTTCGCTCTCCGTCGCAGCCCGGAGATCTCGTGAACAGCATCTGGAACACTCGTGCATGGACATTCCAGGAATATCATGCATCAAAGGTGGTCCGATTCTACACACAGGATTGGAAACTGTATTTGAACCTCGATATTCTCAATCACAAAGAGTCCCCGGAGATTATCTCGGAGATGGAGAAGGCAACGTATATCTCGGCGAAGACCCTGAGGGCTATCCGACCAGGTTTAGATGACATCCGGGAGAAACTGTGTCTCGCGTCGCTACGAAAGACGACACTGATCGAGGATGCCGCCTACTCGCTGCTCGGAATATTCTCCGTTTCACTACCGGTTGTGTACGGCGAAGGGGACAAGTCCCTTGGGCGGCTTTTGGCTCAGCTGCTGACGAATTCGGGGAACCCGAGTATACTTGCGTGGACAGGGAAATCTGGTAGCTTCAATAGCTGTCTCCCGGCCAGCATTGTCGTGTTCAATAATTTGTCGACAACACACATTCCGGTAGCCATCAGAGATGGCGAAATGGAAGCAACTATTGCTGGGCAACGGAGCTCTTCACTCAACCTCACGTTAGCAGTGAAGCTGTATGATCAACTGCGTGATTTGCCCGTGCCGTGGTTTTCAGTACAACGGATGAAGCTTCCCTGTCTCAGTTTCAGGCTTGGTCCCGTGGTACTAGTTCAGAGCCCATTAGGGTGCGTGTTCCGTGCAAAGGCAACCGGTCTCGGGCGCGTGGAGATCACAACCACAGATGATCTATCAGGATTGGATTCTCTGATTCTCGTTCACCCCTGGATCGACTTCCTGCTTAACAGACAACGTATTGGGAGCCTGACGGATGCGCTCTCTGATCAGAAATCGATTTCCCAGTTTTCTACCACTAGTGGTACGACACACTCTACTGAAGCTCCTAGTTGGTCTTCATCGAACGAGCAAACCTCCCCATCACGCTTCTTTTCTCGCTTTGGGTGGCAGTCTGGCGGTCGTCAAGACGTAGCGTCGCTCAAGTCGCCCGAGTCGCCCGCAGCCATGTCGCACCGGGATAAGCAGGCAGAAGCGCTTCGTGTCATTGCGCGCCTCCGACAGCCGTTCGGGGCTCTGTTGTTCGCGCGGACGCGTCAGAACGTGGATGAGTATAGGCGGGTTGCGGCGGATAGCTTGATCAAGGTGAAGATTCAGGGGGACATATCGAACGAGTTAATCGACGGGGTGCGGATGTTGGACGTGCTTTAAATAACCTTGTCATTAGCTTATCTTTCGAAGGGAGCCATGTTACTTACCGGACAATATAAAACAACGCCACATACCATCATGATATACATATATACCAGAACCTGCCAGTGCATGAGAACAGTCCAAGCCCAGGCCAAGGTGGATCTTCGGCGTCTGATTCTGATTCTTCGCTAGCCTGGTAGTACTCAGACATGGTTTGCACGGATCAGATGCGTATATTACATCTCCAAATTCTGAGGCATTATCGACTCATCACAAACTAGATGTTCATGGCAAGTTGAGCGCTGAGCGCCTAGGGACGTGACATGAGGTACCACTGCTGTATAAGCTATGCTCAGACCTATGCTCCAATGCCCCTCGATTTGGCAGGCTGAGGCGCCAGGAACGAGGCGATGGAACCTGTAGCGAGTAAGGCCTTCAAAAGGCATAAGTAACGGTCATATCTTGATTCTCACCGTTCTACGACTTGAATGTCAGGTGCGTACCAAAAGGTGTAGCTGCTTGTATACTGATCGTTCCAAAAGATCACACTCTGTTCGTCGAAATTATACAGGCCGTGGCATTCTCAGCAAATGGCGAGTATCTTTACTGCGGGAGTGACGGTGGCATCCAAGTATGGCAAGTAGAAGATGGCAAGGAGTTAGCAACAATGGGATGTGGAGCTGTCTGCTGTCTGGCTGTGTCGCAGGATGGGAGATGGATCGCAGCGGGTGTGACAGAATGGGGGCAGGTATTTGCGTGGGATGCGAAGACTTACGAAAAGGTTTTGGACCACAGCGGCCCGGGGAGCATCAATGGAGTCGATTTCTCACCCGACTCGACCCAACTCCTCGTCGCATCTCACAATGCAGCTACCGTTTGGGATGTTGCATCTTTCCCTTTCCAACATCAAGCTTTCCAACCGCTTCAGCACAAGAAGGAGGTGATAGCCGCAAAGTACTCCCCCCCTGGCGATCGGATTGCGACAGCCACTCATGAAAATGTTCGCGTCTACACTAGCCACGGCCAGTTACTCGCAGATATCAACCTGAGAGTCATCCCGAAACACAATACTGGTCTCCTCTGGTTTAATACCCACCTCTTTATCTTGTCCGACAACACGATCAAGCAAGTTGATCTGTCCACCCACTCAGTTCTCTCGGAATGGACAGTTCCAGATTCCGATCACCACTCGTCCATCTCTCTATCTCCGCACCAGGAATTCATCACATATTCGTCGAAGCACAATGTTACGTTTTGGCACACGTCGACGCATAGCCAAGTGGGTTCCATGGAACATGATCAACGTACACCGCATCCCATCGCATTCTCCCCAGATGGCCGGTTTCTTGTCATCGGTGGGGGGGAAATTACCACCAAGAAGCTATCTCGAATCATTGTGAGTATTGTATCTTTTTTGCTATGACGTGTCTGTATGCTTTCATTCACCTAAATTACTGTGCACATGGCCCTCAATCATTCTCCAACCTCTATTCCAGGAACCAGACATTCAGATAGATACCGCTGTGCTGGATTTCTGGAAGAACGACAGGCTCGTGAACGCAGAAGAGCTATTGACCAATGAGATTGCTGTATCTCAGAGTCCAACGCATCATTTATTTGCTAGTCGAGCTCTTGTCCGAACACACTTGCAAAATTGGGACCATGCGATAGACGATGCAGAAAAGGTATTTGTCTCATGCATGCAGCACGCACGTGATGCTAACTTGTACCAAGTCCATCGAAATTCAACCGTCCGCCATTGGATATATTGCAAAGAGCATCGCGCTCTTCGGCAAGGGGAAGAGGCACGAGGCGTATCGCGCTTGCGACACCGCATCCGAGTACTCTCACTCATCTCACGCAAGCGTGAGGTGCCTCCTCTTGATGAAGGTGAGTATCCCATGCCCTTGGATGTATTCCCCTTTAACTTGTTTACGAAGGCTATAATCGTTTTTATTGCCGGAGAATACGAGGATGCGATATCACGCGTAGGCGACCTCATCGGTACAGTTGGCTTCGATGCAATATGTCATGCAGTTCGGGTTCGTACATGACACTCTACCACATGTCGAACAATCTCGGCTAAGTTTCTGGCAGACGTATATGTATTTTCTTTTAGGAAACCTACGTATGGAGAGCGGTGACTACGAAGGTGCTGTACAGTCGTTTGAGCGAGCACAAGCCAGAATACGAGCCAATACAAAGCCTCTCCTTCTTTTTTTCTCGGTGGTGAGCTTTCTACCACGAGCTCACGATGTGCAGCTGATGGCTATCGTATCTGACAGATATTTGGTTGGAAATTTGATGATTCCAATGTTGCGATTCGACAGCGTCATTGTGAGGCGCTCTATGCGGCAGGTCGCACGGAGGAAGCGGAAGAGTCTCTCCTGAAGATTATACACACTGACGACACGGAGGCTGATGTGGGTTTCTCCACCACCGAATGGGTGTTTGGTGGGTTCATATTCTGCCTTGCTTGTCTGCATGGATTAGATCTTTTGTTAGGTTTCATACAGCGATGTCTTTCTGCTCCCAGTAGTGACGGCACAAACTCAAAAGCAGCACGACAGGACGATTTGGAAGCGCCGACGACTCTTGCATCCGTCAATTCGATGACTCCCACACCACTTCTGCGAGAGTGGGTGAAAGCAACGTTGGTGAGTAGTTCATGGAGTGATGCCTTGGCTGCTGCTGTCAATGTAAGTATACCCTTTTTCTCTGATACCCTTCGTGTGTCTAATACGTTGGCTTCAAGTTCAAGATTCCGAGATTCATGACATATCGAGCAATATTTGAAAATCTCGAGACGACCCAGTGTATATCCGATGCTAGCCAGTGTTTGCGCCAAATGGTGGATGAGTTGGGAGAGCAGATAACGCATGACGAAGAAACGAAATGGATTGTCGGTGGGTGAAGTCACGTACTGAATATTGAAATTTGATTTTCATCTACTGATGCTCAGGGAAACTCGGAGAGTCTGGGGATATTGCAGCGCGTGCAGAAAGATATGATGATGCCATTTTGCAGTACTCAACCGCACTATCCTTCGATCCCACACCGCCCGAGCTCCTAGTGAAGCGAAGCGAAGCATACATAGCTAAGGGTTTGTGGAAGGATGCGTTGAATGATGCGAACAGGGTGCGTTTGATCGTCTTGCGTAGCTTCCATATTGTCAATGCATTATCATTTAATAGGCGATTTCACTCGACGAATCGTCTCCGTGGGGTTACGAGAGGAAGCATGCAGCTTTACACAAAGCAGGGGATTATGATAATGCAATAGATGCGTTCGAAGTAATGCTGTCGAAGATATCGGAATCAGCTGATGCAAACATTTGCAGTGAGTGCAGTGACATGATACTGATGTAATTCTGCTCATCGTTCTTCCTGGAGACCGCTTTCGACAATACGTCGATCCTGTAGTAACGAGGGAGACAATCCGCAAGACCGTTCAAAATGTCATCCGTGATTCACCACGTGTGCTCATTCACACAATCTCTGGACGGCTTTGCAACAAAACAGAACAGGCCGCCGCTTTTGAGTCACTCTCAATCTTCAAGGAGTTGATCTCTTCCATGACAATGTCCATCGACCACAAGCGCATTAAGCAAAGCGTGACGGAGTACTACCGTTATGCCATGTTTTCACACAGATGGGAGGAGAACGAGCCTTTGTTCGGCAAGATCATACAAACCTTGGTGTACGACCTCGAGAAATCTCCCACTCATGACAAGCTTCAAATGTTCTGCAAGATTGTGCAGGATGCTGGGTTCAGTTGGGCGTGGAGTGATACATGTTGTATCAACAAATCAGACCACTTCGTACTCCAAGAAGCACTTGTTGCCATGTTTAGGTGGTATGAAGCAGCTGCGGTGACAATCATATATCTGCTTGGCGTCCACTCTCCATCGCAGCCCGGCGATCTCGTGAACAGCATCTGGAACACTCGTGCATGGACATTCCAGGAATATCATGCATCGAAGGTGGTCAGATTCTACACCCAGGATTGGAAACCATACTTGAACCTCGATATTCCCAATCATAAGGAGTCGCCGGAGATTATCTCGGAGATGGAGAAGGCAACACATGTCTCGGCAGAAACCTTGATGTTACTCCGACCAGGCTTAGATAACATCCGGGAGAAACTCTGCCTCGCCTCCCGACGAAGGACGACGCTGATCGAGGATGCTGCATACTCGCTGCTCGGAATATTCTCCGTCTCATTACCGGTTATCTATGGCGAAGGGGACAAGGCACTTGGGCGACTTTTGGCTCAGCTGCTGACGAATTCGGGAGAAATGAGCATACTTGCGTGGACGGGGAAATCTGGTAACTTCAACAGCTGCCTCCCGGCCAATATAGCCGTGTTCAATGATTTACCTACAACACATATTCCGATAACCATCAGAGATAGTGAAATGGAACTAACTATCATCGAACTACGGAACTCTTCACTCGATCTCACCCTAGCGATGGAGCTGTATGATCGACTACACGAGCTGTCCTTGCCGTGGTTTTCAGGACAACGGATGAAGCTCCCCTGCCTTATTTTCAGACTTCGTCGTGAAACGACACATCAGAGCACATCAGGGCGGGTATTTCGTGCAAAGGTAGCTGGTCTTGGAAATGTGGAAATACGAACCACAAACAGCCTATTTCTTCTGGATTCTCTGGTTCTCGTTCACCCCTGGATTGACTTCCTGCTGGATAGGCAACCTATACCCTTTCGCAGTTTCATGGACACCCTGGCACACCGTGAAGCTATGGACTTGTCTCCCCGGACCCAGGCCCCCCATTTCACTGTCCCGACCATTGGAGATCTGAATTCATCACCCAGTTCGTTTGATTCTACTGGGACGGCGTATTCTCTTATCGAAGCTCCTGGAGATTCACCACCAATCACGCAACCAATTGCGTCGCGTCTTGCTGCTGGCCTTGGGTGGCAGTTTGGGGGACGTCTTCGACACACGTCATCTGTATCGCTGGCGAGGAAGCGGGTGGAAGCTCTTCAAGTCATTGCACGCCTCAGACAGCCATTCGGAGCGCTATTATTCGCTCGGACGCGCCGGAACGTGGAGGAGTACAGGCGGGTTGCGACGGATAGCATGATCAGGGTGCAGATTCAGGAGGACACGCCGTTGGAGCAATTGATTGACGCCGTGCGGATGCTGGACGTGCTTTAAATAAATTGCTACCGACCAGTGTTTCAATGATGCTATGTACATACGTTACTATTTCATTCGCAACCTCCTGGGCCTCAGTCGTCTCTTCGACATTGTGGTAAATCTCGCAAGAGGCAAAGGTTGATTGAGTCACCCTCCGAGGCCATGCGGGGCCGATGATTGCACAGCTCTCGTCAGGGGGTATATTTAGAACGGTCCCTAGCGGAACATTCTCTCGCCATAACCTTGAAAGCTCCTCTGCGTATATCATATACTAAATGCAAACGACAAGTCATACAACTTCTATCTCCACCTGCGGTACCTCCTCCAGCCAGTCCAAAGGGCCAGCGTTGGCGTATATGTTAAAGTATCCAATTCGACGATAGCGTCCACACACTGGCAAGCCCTCCGCTTCGATGGCATGCCTCGCGCGAGCAACAATAATGCCGCCCATGATGTTTTGGTCCCAGTGCACAGGTGCCAACCACACTCCACGAACCTGGGCATCATCTTCGCTGTCGAGATAGCCCATGGCGATGCGCTCCATATCTACTTGAGCATCATGCTCATCGTCTGCAGACACCACCTCGGGCAGTGACCTCACGCGGTAGAGGTAGTTTGGATTGCCGATGTTCCAAACACACTGTACCAGCGGCGTACAAATCACCAGCATGGCACTCGCAACCTCGCCAAATGGGAGCTCGGGATACTGCAACGAAACTTCACACCGGACCACCTTAGCAACATTGTGCCCTTCGCTCGCTCGAACGTCTCGTGCCCCAGCCTCAACGTGCCCATCAACTGCAGCCCAGGACCACGATGGCGCGCGATACGCTGCGGGGCGGGGAATGTGCGTACCAGTGCGCTTGTTCCAGAGCAAATCGCCCAAGAGCGTGTCACCCCACAGACCAGCAAGGTATTCCGTGCGCAGAATGCGCTGGAACTCCTCCGCGACGCCACCGAACGCGACAAGTTTGTCGCTGGGAACACTGATCGAGCGCTGGGTGTAGTCGCCGATGACAGTCTGCCACGCCTCGCGCACCTCTTGCCATGCTTTCGATCCTCGCTCCAAATTCGGGGGCTCGGGGAGGAATAATGTGTTAGGGAGAACAACCGCGCGTAGCGAATCGTGGTACGACCCGCCAATGTTATTGGTAGAGGTCTGGCAGTGAAATTGAAGCGTGTGAGATGCGAAAATGAGTGCACGAGGAGACATCAGGTGCTCTTGCATGCACCATCCCCGGGTGCTCACAGGTTCCGAAGCAGGGTCATAATGCACTAGCGGTTGGTCTGGGGGATCGTTGTACATCCATATGGGAGATACTCGCACTTCACCCATCTTCCAGTGGGTGAGTGATTGATCAGCCTCCGCTGGGCAGATGAAGGGAAGGACAACGTCACGCGCGAACGTGGAGTGTTCGTTGCGTGGCACGGCGGGCCGGTTCTGGAGGAACCCCTCGCTTACGCGATGCGCGCTCGCTGCGATTATCGTCACGTATGCGTCACGATAAATGTTACGCATGAGGGCAATCTCGCGCAGTTTGTCTTCGGCAGAGTCTTGAACAATGCAAAGCGTATCTGCCCAGAGGTACGGTAAACCAAGTGCATGTGTCGTCTGAATGGCGTCGCGGATTGTCTTCGGTAAGCAATCTGGATCGATGGCGCGCATATAGGCCTCAAGGTTGGACTGGGTGGTACTATGCGGCTGAGCTTCTCCCCAGACGTAGCTGAGCGCCACGTAGTCACCCCGTCTGCTGGTTGTTGGTACGAGCCGAGGAGTCGCAGGGTTTGCACAGTCGATAAGGCGAGTTGGTAGGAGAGGTCTGAGTCGACGAGAGAAAAGGCAGTTTTCGTGTTGATCGATACATTGCTGTAACTGATCTTTTGCGAGAGCAAGAGTACGTGTGGAACCCACGTCCAGGACACGATTGCGCGCAATTATATGTGGTGCCGCTATATCCTCTGAAGGTCTATGGTGAGTAATTGTACTCACACATATCCAGTAGGTATTCACTTGCCTTCAGTGGTGTATACAGCACCGATGAAATGAAGAGTATCGTTGATAAACACGGATAGGTCCTGTGTACCCTTCGGAGAACCTCCGAGACACTGTTGGCTCCCAACAACGAGGCGTATTGGAGAATCAGGGTCTGAGTCGTCGTCTTTGTCCTGTATATCCACAAGGAGCTGGCACCAGCGACAGCCCTCCGCAGCACGAGACCGCAGGTTCGCCCAGGTTGTGGTGTAGGAGAAACCACCACTGACAGGCTTCTTCCCCGGTCGCACTCGATCCAGCAGGCCAATGTGCGCTGAGAATAGACCCTTCCAACATGTTTCGCATATGTTGGTGGGATGACTAGCAACGATGGACGGAATGTCGCTCAGAGTGAGTCTGGTTTAGCGAGTGAAAGAAGGCATACGGGTTAATGTGTGGTACTTCGCCTCTTGGCAGGGCCTCAGGCGAATCGGGGTTGTCTGAATGTCGACTTTGGCGGCAATGTATTGAATGAATCCGAGATGAGCAGCAGCCCATGGAGGAGGTATGTCGGTTATCCTCCTTGCGAACTTTCTGGCGCACCTTTATCTGAAGCTAGACATTGCTGTGTCGGCCGTAGAAGTCTCAAGAACCGATATTAACGGACCCCCATAGTGCAGGTACTGCGAGCACAGGACCAGTGGATCTCATTGCATTGCATGCAAACAAGGTTGTCGCTGGCGCACACCCCCTTCCACTCATGAATAGAACTGATGAATAACTGCGAGACGCGGATGCGTTTAGCGCCGATGATCTCGGCTTAACCTCGTGTACGCGGCGTGCTGCCCTTGGTGTTCAAGCTTCAAGCGTCTACCCAGCTTGTGAGTATACAGTGGAAGAGATACGTGTGGGATGTAGCCCGTCACCAAAAAGCGGCATTCGTGGGAAACATGACCGGACACTCGATCAACGATCAACGAAGTTTCTCAATGATCTGTCAGTGAGTGGGGCAGAATTCATCCGTCAAACAGTGAAAATTACTGTGATCCCAAGACAAGGAAATAGTAAAATGGATTGTCTCGACTGCAGCTAAGGACATTGTTTGCTAAACGATACAATTCGCATGAGAAATGGGGGTTACCTGCATACAGTGACCCTGCAGATGGCAACAGAACGTCTAGCGAATAAGGCATAGCGGTCATATCTCAATTCTTGACGCTCACCATCACTCTGGTATCACATATTGCCGAACGCATTGTTGATAATGTCCGGTATGTAGCAAAACGTTGGCGTTGCTTGCATACTGATTGTATGAAAAGAGCAATGTCTGCTCATAGAATTTAATGCCGGAAATGCCGATATGCAGGCCGTGGCATTCTCAGCAAATGGCGAGCATCTTTACTGCAGCAGTGATGATGGGATTCAAGTATGGCAGGTAGAAGATGGCAAGAAACTCGCAACAATGCAATGTGGCGTTGTCTACTGTTTCGCTGCGTCAAAGGATGGGAAGTGGATCGCAGCGGGTACAGAA
>JBBPPG010001021.1:0-12222 GCA_038091855.1 Leccinellum luteum
TCAGGATCCACCCCCATGGGTCCCCGCAGACAAGCAATATACTACTGCAGGGGCATCGGATGATGACCAGCTTCATCTTCTGCGAGTCGTTGAAAC
The DNA here is from genome assembly GCA_038091855.1 of Leccinellum luteum. Classification (NCBI taxonomy): domain Eukaryota; kingdom Fungi; phylum Basidiomycota; class Agaricomycetes; order Boletales; family Boletaceae; genus Leccinellum; species Leccinellum luteum. The sequence continues at coordinate 97 of JBBPPG010001021.1, forward strand.
GGGCATAGTCAACGTGAGTCTTTTGATGTGTTCCTGCCGTGACTCAGTCCTCCACGAATAGTCTAGCTCTCTCTTGCTGTTCAGGAATCTGAGGAGAAGCTTAGAAGGCTAGCAGAATCATCCAAGAGAAGTGACTCCGGCAACGAAGCAAAAGAGGTGCGAGAAACTTGCGAGAAATAATATCCGTACGTTGCCGGTCACCCTTTCCTCGTCGACTCCACTTGAAACTCCACAAATCAAGTAAATGCGGACGACCAAATGGGTTCCGGTAAAACATGATGCATGATAAATCAGTACTAAACGTCCACTCGTATACGTTGAATAATAGGTATAATTCGTTCCCACTCTTCCATCGCCTACGGTGTCGAAGGTCAGTCTAACATAAAAAGTGTGTGTGCGAACTGTCTTACAGATTGATAGAATTCGATCTCCCCATCAGCAAGGTTGCTCAACATCTCTTTCATCTCTGCTTCCTTTGAATACTGGAAAATTGTTTGCTCTCTGAGTGTCTCGTCGCTGAAGGCATCAGAAGTATCATGTGCAGTAGTAACCGCGTCCTGGAGCTAAATCCCATGACAAATGTTAGCTTCGAATTAGGAGAAAGGGACTACGTACTTCTTTGATCTTGAGGTCTAATTTCCGCATTTTCTCTACCCGACTCCGATCGTCATCTGCGCCGCGGATCGCGTCAACCTTGTCCTTCAGGTAAGCACTCAGTCCTAATCCCGTACTTCCCGCGTGACCGGAAATTACTGCCGAAAGGCGGTCGCGTTCGAGCGTGACGCCAGACAAGTAGTCAGAAAGTTCCTCAAAATCGAGCTGTTTCTGGTCTCGAAGCTTTAGAACAGCCCGATTTGCATGAGAATAAGTGAGGAGCGAGTGAAGGTGTACTAGAAATGGATCAGTACTCGTTTGCGTCTGACGGGGAAGAGGTGTTAGGGCAGGGAAAGACGAAAGATGACAGAACCGATACCTTGTGACGAAGGAGTGCTGAAAACTCTAAGAGGGTGTTCGAGAAGTGATTAAGCGGATCTGTAATTCCTGATTCCAGGAATCCGAGGCCCTGGACGGCGACGGCGAGATCGTGATAGTCAGCCGTAAGGTCTTCACCGGATTCCAGATTGCCTCTCGTTTAGCCTCAGAATTCCCTACGGAGAACCTAAACCCAATGAACTTACCATTTGTACGCCCACGGATACGATTCCAAAGGCGTTCGCTAAGGACGAGACCGTCCTCGAATTTATCAACCGACTCGCGCATGTGTAGGAAGCGTTCGTCAGGCTTGCGCACACGGGAAAAAGCGTTCAAGAGTGTGTCGGAAATATTGTCAATGATCCCTGGTGTGGGTTCGGGGCCAGGAGGATGAGCCAGGTGCTGGTGCATGAAGACGTGCTGTTACAGAACTGCGGTGAGTGCACTTATAATCTACGAAAAAAGCGACTGTCACACCCATTCTGTAGACTCGAAGAAGGCGCGAACGAGAGTGCTGCGTTGCAGAGTCGGATGTCGTGCCATCCGCTGCAAAAACCGATGAAGGCTACTTCATGTCAATCAAGAGACTCGACAGCTCCTAAACGGACCTACTCTAAACGACGGCGTTCCATGAATTCGGGGCTGAATCTATCACCAGTGATGTATTCTACAGGTGATTGAGTATCGTGGTGTCCACCCTGTGGTGAAACATACCAAGCCGGTGTTTATCGGGGAGTACTGGCACCACGCATGCAGGGAAATTCTTTACTAAGTGATCCCGCAAGAAGACAAAGTCTGTGAATCGTCGACGAGACGATGGGTTGGGTGAAGAGAATATAGGAAGATTCGTCTTTGGTGCAAGTAAGCGCAAGAAGCACATGAGATGAGAGACGTTGGAGAGACCTTTGCTGTGACGAGATATGATACGTATGCATCCTTTGTCTCTGCGAGTTCTTTCACGGGATCCTTGACCATCGTGATGAGGTGACCCTCCCACTTTGGATCGTGAGGTCCGCGTGGCTCCTCGATACCCGCGGTGCTCTGCTTGAAGCCGGGACCGGTGGGATGTATTCGGGGATCGACATCATAGGGTGCTGAGGCAGATTCCCAAGTTACGCTGTCGAAGACGTCCTCCTCGTCGCCACGCATAGTTCGGTTTGTGTGTGTGTGTTTCTGTGATGCGCTACTAGGTCAACGAAATGCGACCCTACTGTCGTTGAGGACGACGACGACGAACGGGCGTCGCAGAAGCGCGGGTTGTACAGACCACGTGACTGAGCCTGCATTGACTAACTAAGGCGGAAGTGCGAGCAACAAACGACAACAAACGTTCTCCGATGCACCAACAATATCTGGTGCTCCTGCTCGCCACGGTCTCGCTCGCCACCGCCTACAATGTCCCCTTCTCGGACTCGGACTACTCCAAGCAGGTGTGCTCGGGCATGTGGGGTGGCTCTGACACCTTCATCAACGGTACGCGTTAGCTGTGTGACCTGACGACCGTCATAAACATTCTGTTCGCGTACCAGTCACCTTCGATGCCTCCTCGTCTCGTGGTCAGCTAGCGATGGTCATATATGAGTGGAAAGACGTCAAATATCTAGGCAAAGTCACTTCGAAAACAGATGATTCTCTGCCCGTGAGTGTGGCTGTCGTTGCTGCGCCCACAGCTCGCTCACAATGATCTTATCAGCAGAAGACTTACGTCTGCACAACAGATGCCGTGAAATCTGGCTTATGCTCGTATGAGAACATTGGAAAATTCATTTTTGGCGCCGAGGACCCGAATGACCACACTCTCATGAACGAGACCAGCTTTTGGACCGCGAGCGTTGCACTTGGCCAAGCAGACGGCGCGGACACCAATTCCTCTTTGTGGGATAATCCTGAAGGAAATCCAACTACTCCCCCGGATGATAACATGTCCCCCTGGCTCCCGAGGGGTGTTGCCCCAGTCATGATCAACGTCGTCGCACGTGATGACGATCCCCTAAACCCAAGTCCATCGGGTATTTTGACGTATACTTCCCCCATACAGTATCAGGTCCGTAAGACTGGGTATTATTGCGTAGGCAAGTCATTCTTCTCCGCATGCCAGCTGATGTATGACGCCCTTCTCCACAGCTATCGTACCTGTCACTGTGATGAATCCAGCTGCTGTCCGCCAGGCCCAAACTGATGTCCCCTTTCATCCAACCTATGACGGTGCCGTTCTTTTCAGAAATACTTTCGACGGTGAACTTCCCGCGGCTGATTATCCAAAAGTCAATGTATGCTCTCCTCCTTAACTTCGCGGACATGCTTGCAAATGCCCTATAGTTCTACCTCACTATGTTTTTCCTCTATACATTATTTGGTTTGACATGGGCGTATATTTGTTACAAGCATCTTTCGGAACTCCTTCCTATTCAGGTGCGTGGTCTCATCGGCGAACGAACCTCGATCAGCTCATCACATGTATGTTATGCAGTATTATCTGTCGGGTTTGGTCGGGTTTCTTGTCATAGAGATGGTTGCAAATTGGGGTAAGTAACGATATCTGCTATTGGATGGTTTTTGCCTCAAGGGTAGTAGTATACTATAGGTATCTCAATGCACATGGAAAGAACATGGCAGCAACCGTCTTCCTTTTCGTTGGTTTGTACATATCACACTTATCTCAGTCAGCACGTGTTGACCTTCCTCCACAGTCGCAATACTCGATGCTGGCAGAAATGCATTGTCATTTTTCATGCTACTTGTCGTATCGCTTGGCCTTAGCGTCGTCCGAGAATCTCTGGGCAATACAATGCTCAAATGCCAGCTCTTAGCGGGAGCACATTTTATTTTTGGGGGTGTGTGATTATGTTCGTCACAATTCTCTTGCTCATGATCGTTCGAAGTATTATATGCTGTTGGTATCGTTGAACTTGAGCTGGAGTCAACATCGGCGTTGGTTCTCCTTCTGTTCATCATACCTTTAGCATTTACGCTGAGTGGTTTCCTCATGTGGATCCTATATTCTCTCAACGGTAAGGTGTAATCTTGTTTGACCACTTAGATTGCAAACTCATGTTACTAGGCACAATGACACAATTGACCATCCGCAAACAACGATACAAGTTAACTATGTTCAAGCGATTGTACTACATCTTGCTTGGGACGGTTGTGGTGATTGCCATCTTCTTTGTTGTGTCGTCCGTATCGTTTTCCGACCGGTTGGCCGAAGGTCCGTTTGTTCAGTGATAGACAAGCACTTCTTTGACATCTCATTGCCGTATAGATTACTCTGCTAAATCTTGGCGCATACGATGGTGGCTACTTGATGGGTATCTTGCGATACTCTACTTTGTTTCTTTCTGGTCGATTGCTTACCTGTGGCGCCCAACGGCAAACAACCGGAGATAAGTCGCATCGCCCTATTGAGTAACGTTTTACTTACCTCTCGATATCCACGCTGGCAATGTCAGATGAGCTCGCTCAGGAGGACGAAGATGCGGAAGACTATGATCTCGAAGCCCTTGAACACAGAACGCAAGCCCGGGAAGACGATGAGATTACACTCGTCAATAACCGTAGGGAACCTGAAGCGCTCGCGGAAGATCATGTCGTGTTCGAGATTGGCGACGAGGATGCTGGTAGCGACGACGAAACCGAGGGCGCAACTAAAAAACGACGTGGGCAACGCAAGTCCCTCGACGAGAACGAGGCAACGGACGAGCGAGCGGGTCTTATAGGAGGAAGGCACAAGGATAGAAACGATTAACCTTACTTTAGTTAACCTTACACCAGTCTTTTCGTGGCATATGTTATTTATTATCTGTAGAACACGGACTTTACCACTCTCCCAGATCCCAACAACGCTAAGAAGAGTCTCTCACACGACCTGTCGACACCGTATACAGCCGAGCTGCAATGTTCATACTTTGAAGTTCCTGCAATAAGCCGTAGTATGAGCAGACAGGATTGCTAGAAAAGATGTTCAACAAACCTGAAACAGCAGCTTCGCCGCGTATGGAATATAGAGTTGAGAACATGCTGTCTTGTTCTTACAGGCACGGCACTGCCGCAGATATCAGTTACACTGATCAACGTTTCCAAATAAAATGCCTTACCTCGAACGTTTGTTTTTTCTGTGACAAGAGGTCAGCAATGCCAATCGTTTCAGTCCCACACTGTACTCACCAAGTTGGCAATGGCAGTGAGACCGCAACTAATACGCGAATTTAGTTTTTCGGTGGAGGAAAAAGGTATCAGAAACACTCACATATCACAAACGTGTAACCGGTAAGCGTCGCTCGCTTCGAACAAGCGCTCCTTCAGGAACGCCGCAACACCATGGGAGATCATACAATCGCGTTCCATCTCTCCGAAACGGAGACCACCATCACGACTACGGCCCTCTACCGGTTGCCTCGTCAGAATTTGCACCGGTCCTCTAGCACGAGAGTGGATCTTGTCATCCACCATGTGCTTGAGACGCTGATAGTACGTTGGACCGAGGTATATCTGGGCTTGAAGTTTCCTGCCTGTGTGACCATGGTACATGACCTCAAGCCCACGGGACTGGTAGCCCTTTTGGCGAAGGAAGGTCGAGACTGACTCGACCGTGAGGTCCGTGAAAGGAGTAGCGTCGCCCTCGTTGCCGATAAGAGTAGCGACCTTCGACAAAAGACACTCGACCAAGTGGCCAATTGTCATACGAGATGGGATGGCATGGGGATTGATGACCAGATCCGGTACGATACCCTCTGCAGTAAACGGCATGTCCTCCTGACGGTACGTGATCCCAATTGTACCCTTTTGACCGTGACGAGAGGCGAACTTGTCCCCGATTTGAGGGATACGCGTAGAGCGCACACGAACTTTGACGAACTTCTGCCCTTCAGAATTGGTAGTGATCAGCACTTGATCGACGATACCATTTTCAGTACTCTTCAAAGGCGTCGAGACGTCCCGCCGCGTGTGCGTCCGAGTCCGCTGTCCCAGTTCTTCACTGTCCGGAGGGATTGGCGCTGTTTTGCCAATGATAATATCCTCACCCCTAACGTTCGTCCCGGGTGCGATGAGGCCATCATCTTCCAACTTATCGTAGGTCCCGTGCTTCATGCGGAGGGTAGTATCGCGGGTTGGTTTCTCGAACTCTTCCAGCTGTTGTACCCCACTTTTCTTCTCTAGATCCATGTAGCTTCGATAATATATACTGCGGAAAAGCCCTCGATCAATAGAACTTTGGTTCATGATGACGGAATCTTCTTGGTTATAACCGCTGTAACAGAGGATGGCGACGATGGCGTTTTGACCGGCCGGAAGTTCACGGAATTTGAGATACTCCATCGAGCGCGTGGTGGCGAGTGGTTTTTGCGGGTAGTATAAGATATTGGCCATCGTGTCCATTCGAACCAAGAAGTTCGTGAGGTAGATACCCATAGCTTGTTTACCCATAGCAGATTGGTAGGTGTTACGCGGCGACTGCCAAAATATAAGCTCGTCCCTAATACCTATGTGATCGAAACGTACCTGGTTGTGATCGGGGAAAGGAATGATACTGGCACAGACACCAAGAATCATACTAGGATGAATCTCGCAGTGTGTCCATGTGTGAGCATTGATCCCAGCCTTCAGTCGTGCCGCAGGGTCATAGTCTCCATCATTTTCGTGGGGGTTGATGCCCGCAGATTGTAACCTGGAATTTTCCAGGTCATCTGGTGTCATAGAAATCATCACCGTTTCCTCCTCCTCTGCATCTAACAACTCGATTATCCCTGTCTTTACCAGATGCTCCCACTTGAACTCCTCTCCATCATCATCGCGGAAGCCCTGATTAAGCCATTTGATATGCTTCTTCTGCAGAGCAAGCTGCTGATTTTCGACAATGAAAAGGGGTCGACAGACTCGCCCTGCATCAGTGTAGAGACGAAGTTCCCTCTCACGAATATCACGAACTACAGAAACCTCGGGACTAATGTCGTCCTTTCGGCGAAGCTTTTTGATCGTCTTGACGAGATTGGCGGGATCACGATGCACGCCCATCCAAACACCGTTAACGAAAACTTTTGTGCAGGGCGTCGATGAATGGGCATTCTCTTCTAATGATTCGAGACCCCATTCTTCCAAGAATTCGATCACGGGAGCCGAATATGAACCGACAGAGATACAAGCCATCAACGCCAAGTTCTTTACGAGACCACAAGCTTGTCCTTCTGGGGTTTCCGCAGGACAAACCATTCCCCAGTGTGTGTTGTGCAACTGACGAGGCTTCGCGATCTTCCCTTCTCGTCCTAACGGGGTGTTACAACGACGAAGATGAGAAAGGGTGGAGGCGTAGGTGTATCGATTAAGCACTTGGGAGACGCCAGCTTTGGAAGCCATGGATTTCTTTTGATCACCCCAGTTACCAGTAGCCAACGAGTACTTGAGACCATTGGTGATGGTTTGATGTTTGACGGCCAGCGAAAGGTTAAATTCTTTGTGGGTCTCGACGCACTAGAAAAACTGTCAACGCAAGGACAAGCAGGACATATTCGAGCATACCTTCTGAAGGTATCGGTAAACATCCCTCGTCAACTTCTTGAAGAGCATCCGGAACAGGTTTGCAAGTAAAGGTCCAGCCAAGTCGAGGCGCTTCTTGCCGAAGTGATCACGATCATCAAGCTCTCTTCGTTCAAGAGCAGCAAGCAGTAGTCGATGTATCATATAACCGAAAAAGTATGCCTTCTTCGATTCTGAACCCTCCGCCATGGAAACATGCGGCAGCATTTCCTTCTGCAGAATTTCTTGGGCGTAGCGGATACGTCGTTCTCTAGAAAGACCCGTAGTGGTACCTCTGTTCCCAATAAAATCGAGCGCCACTTCACGGTCCTGAATGACGAAGCCATCGTCAATACAGGGCTTCAATATTTCGAGCATTTGAGAATCCTGCATGTCGTAGCAAATGTGCTCGAGGATGTCGCGGTCTGAGATTACTCCGAGTGCACGGAAGACAACCCAGATGGGAATGTCAACGCGAATGTATGGGATTGTGGCTTTCATGACATTTCCAAGCTTGAAGGTATAAACGGAAAGTTCGTCAAAAAAGTCTTAACACTTACGGATCGTTCTTGGTTGCGGTGGAACATTTTCACTTGGAACTGACTGATCGTTTTTCCACCCTTCTCGACGGCACTCCGTATTTCGGCAAGAAAATTGATGGGAGAAGGCTGGGCCTTTGCGAAGACGTAGACGTGATTCGTTGCCATACGTTCCTGGGCGATGAGGACCTTTTCAGATCCATTTATGATGAAATACCCGCCAGAATCGTATGGACACTCGTTAAGGTCGTACAAATCTTGGTCTTGTAGGCCTCTAAGAATGCAAAATGTGGACCGCAGCATAATGGGGACCTACGAGAAAAAGGTGGTTAATTCCGTTGGTGCGCATATATTCGAAAGCACTTGCCTTGCCAATCCAGACCTTTGTCGCATCATCCGGATTCTCATGCCCCTCGGGCTCCCAAATCACGTCTCCGGGAACTCCGTCCGGATCTTCGCGACCCAACAACACCCTCTTCCTCATTTCAATATACAGCGGGGCGGAATACGTCAAGTTTCGCAAACGCGCTTCCTGAGGAAAGACGGGGACCACGGAACCGTCTGCTTCTGTGACAGTCGGTCGCGAGAGGTATATTTGCCCAAACTTGATCTCGTAGCGTCGCGTCATGTCCGATTCGTGACCAGTATGTTGATCCGCTTGATCGAGTATGAGGTCGGCATTCTCGTCAACCAGCTCCTGCATGGTGTTTTGGACGAATTCGTCAAACGAGTCGAGTTGTTGCCGAACGAGACCCTTTTGCTCGAAGAAACTGGAAATGACGGTCCAACAGTCTTCCTGAGTTATCTCTTCGTACTCATCTTCGTCATCTATCACAGGGTCATCGTACGAAAACGTGTTTTGAGAAGGATCGACATCTCCAATAAATGCCTCAGAAAAAGTCAGTAACAGAGTTATGCTTGTAGCTACCTTGGCTCATGATGGAAGAATGGAGGATTCTAGGACGTCAGGAAATGAGAGTAGCTTCAGGACGTTCAGATGATACAAAAGCACAGCACGTCTTCGAGGTGTCTTTGAATATGTCAGCGATGATGATGATGGTGAGAAGACAAAGTTGAGGACGTCGTCGCCGCCGACGAGCGCGACTAGTAAGCGTTGTTGCTGCCTGTTGATGCCGTGGGGATTCAAATTCCGCGCACTTTGCCGAACCGGCGGGAAAAAGACGATGACTAATCAAAATTCTACGGGACACTCTCTCAACAATCTGTTCATCTTTTGAAGCGCACTACCGGCATATCCTCCCTGTACCAACGATCATCAGCGATGCACTAGCTCTATTTCCAGAACTCACCCCAAAGAGCACTGTGTGATTGAGGTAATGGTAGAGCTCGTACAGGTCGGCTCGTAGATCGTACTGTTCCACAGGTTCGCTTTTTGGCATATTCTCGTGGTAGCTGCCAAAGAATGCACTCGGAATACCCCCGAAAATGCGGGCAATGGCAATGCTTTTCAAGATTTCAGGTTGGGCCTTATTCTGTGCGTACTAAGCTACTCACTCGGCTTCGTTATGCCCGAAATATGAAGAAGGGTCAAATATAACTGGCTGTCCGTTAACGCGATCAACACCTATATTCCCGCTCTGTAGAGTTCAGAATCGACAAGTGTGCGTGTACAAGAGACTTGTTCTACAACATACCCATAGGTCACCATGCAAGAGGACAGGTTGAGTCCTCAAAGGACGGAGTAGCCACGGTATAACTCTTCGCTGTATGAGTACGCCATTCGACAAACCGTTGCTGCGCAACATACCTTAACCTTACCTCCTCACCCTTTGTGACCAACTCCTCGCTCCCACGTTTACCAGTTTTGAGCTTGAGCAAGAGATTCGCCATCATGGAACTGTAACACTCTTCCCAGGTTTTGAACCATCCATTCTCCTGCCTGGTTGCCCCACAGTATGTCGGAACGTGGAATCCATGACCTTTGGTGCTCTCGAAGGCGTGGAGCTCTTTCGCCAACCTTTCACCCAGGAGCTTCGCTGATTTCTCCGACAAAGATCCCATTCCCTTATACTCTGAGAGGAAGTAGGGCTTGCCGGCCGCGACCGTGTTTGGATTCTCATCGATTACTCCGGCTACGAAGACCCTAGGCGCCAAACCCGGAGCAGCCTCGTAAATGGCTTTGAGAGACTCTGCCTCTCCGATGTATTGATCCAACTCAGCAATCTCGCCGATCTTCGCGTAGTATTTGTTTCCCGCGGAGGAGGTGATGGTCGGCAAGTCAAAAGTGAACTGTGCCTCGGGCTCTATTTTGCGAAGGTGCGGAAGAAATATTCTGGCGTTGTCCGGCATGATGGGGCAGAGTCAACCTATGCTATCTAAGCATAGTCGTCTGCCCACATGTGTGAAGCGCTGAATCATCCATGTTCCCATCAAGTCCAGAGCGCATGGATTTCAGTTCAGCCCATCCATTCCGCTCGCAACCATCTGGTTACTGTTGCACTATACCCATAGACTCATTCTTGACATATCCAAGGAGCAAGGGGAACTTCATCCGATGACAATGCAAAAGGGGACCAACGGCCATATAGTAGACGGGACATCGTTAAACCTGAACAAGGGCGCTCCCGGGGTCGATGGATTCTTCCCGCTCAACGAACCAGACGTGGGTTCTGCCTATACTAACACGGTGTGTACATTTCCATTCTCCAAAGTACTCTCTACAAAGGCTAACTTTCGGTGCTAGGACGTTTTCACGCAGAACAAGAAACTCCCGATTCTGTTCCAACCACTCACAATTAAGAATGTCACCTTCAAGAACAGGATCTGGGTGGTATGTTTGTTCGTATTCTCTTTGCTAAGACCAAGGACACTGACTCGAGTTTGTAAGTCTCCTATGTGTCAATATAGTGCCGATCGAGGGCATGCCACTGATTGGCACCTCGTTCACCTCGGCGTTCGTATCATCCACTGATAGTTTTTTCTGCTGAAAAAGGCCTTATTTTCATCGTCATAGGGCTTTGCCTCGCGCGGCGTCGGAGCCATCATAGTCGAAGCCACCGCAGTGTTGCCCGAAGGACGCATATCTCCAGAGGATCTAGTACGTATGACTCGGACTTCTCGTCGTTACCGGCAGATCTCATCACCCTCAAGGGAATCTGGGACGACAGCCACATAGAACCTCTTAAGCGTATCGTGAACTTTGCGCATGCGCAAGGCACCGTGGTCGGAATACAGCTTGCCCACGCTGGCCGAAAAGCATCCACTTATTCGCCATGGGTCCACTCGAACGCAACTGGTACTCATAGGACCGACGATTATGTTGCGCAGAAGGAAGAAAATGGATGGCCGGACGATGGTGAATCGTGCATGGTTCTGTGCTTTCCCTTGGCTGATACCTCATACCCCAGTCTACGGACCCTCCGCTGTGCCATTTTCTGATTCTCATGTCCGTCCTAAGACTATGTCAGAAGGCGATATCAAGTACGTCGAGGATGCATTCGTCATAGCCGTAGACCGCTGCAAGAAAGTTGGATGTAAGCCCTCATGTCTTCCAATGGTTGGTTTGGACTGACTTGGGTGTGAAGTCGACTTCATTGAAGTTCACGCCGCTCATGGATACCTCCTACACGAATTTCTTTCCCCTCTGTCCAACTCACGTGCTGACACCTACGGTGGAGATCTCGAAAACCGGATGCGATTCCCATTGCGCCTCGTTAAGCGCGTGCGCGAAACTTGGGAAGGCAAGCCACTCTTCGTGAGGATAAGCGCGACAGACTGGGCCGAAGGACCTGAGAGGAGTGACAAAGCAGAATGGAAACAGTGGGGTATCGAACAGAGCAAATTATTCGTCGGCGAACTGAAGGACCTCGGTGTTGACCTTGTTGACGCAAGCAGCGGTGGGAACTGGGTCCGACAGAAAATTCCATTGAAGCACGGCTACCAAGCAAGTAGTTTTCGGCTGACAACTGCATTGGGCTAATTTTTTTTGCCATCCAAGGTTCAATTTGCTGAGGAATTGAAAGTTGCATACCCGGATATCATAGTCGGTGCGGTTGGCCTGCTCACGGAGCCAGTTGAAACCGAGTCGTACCTTAAGGACGGAAAAGCCGATGTAGTTCTCCTCGCCAGAGAGCTTCTGAGGAAT
>JBBPPG010001022.1:0-12220 GCA_038091855.1 Leccinellum luteum
TTCGACGTCACCTACCTGATCACGGGGTTCGAGTCTAAGACTTGCACGGTCCGCGTCGAAAATCTTCCCCTCAACGCGACCGAGCACGACATCAATCGTCTCATCATACTCTATCACAAAGGAGACGATGAACAAACTTGCCCAATTTGTTATGACAGCATCTCTTCTCCGTATCGACTCGGCTGCGGTCACACGTACTGTGTCGCATGCCTGCGCCATTTCGTTTCGTCTGCTTGCAACTCTTCAGACCAGTTGCCCTTGACTTGCCTCGGAGATGAAGCCAGATGTCGCGTCCCAATCCCGATTTCCGCCGTTCAGCAATTTCTTACCCCGGAGTTGTTCAATCGGCTGCTAAAAGCTGCGTTTGACGCATATATTACCAAACACGCCGAGGAGTTCAAGCACTGCAAGACTCCGGACTGTACACAGATTTATCGCGTTGCTGTCGGCCAAGCTGATGGGGCTCCCCAGACGTTGCGCTGTCCGTCTTGTTCCACTGCGGTATGCAATGGCTGTCACGAGGACGCGCACGAAGGGGTGTCTTGTGTTGAGAGCAGAGCTCGACAGGATGCTGCTGAGCAGGAACGTTTTATCGATGCGTGGATCTCTGAACAGGGTGGACGGGTAAAAAAGTGCCCGCAATGTAGCGTGCCGATCGAGAAGTTGGGAGGATGCAATCGCATGTCGTGCCGGTACGCCGCGCATCCCTCTTTGTTTCTGAGAGTGGCCCGATAAAATTGAAACTTCGGTCACTCCAGGTGTGGGGCACACATTTGCTGGCGCTGCATGGGAATATTCAGTAGCGATACCATTTACCCACACATGCAGGCTGTACATGGGACGTACTACGACGACGGCAATGCCTACTGACCTTGGTATCGAGGTCTATATTGATGAATCAACGGACGACTTGGATTGTGCGGATGGGTTGTATCAAGTTAACGTAGTAGATGAGAGGGATAGGAGGGTTCTGCGTCGGCCATTGTCTCGTTCGAGGAGGAGGAACGTCAACGTTTCGTTCTAGAACGCAAAGCGCAGGGGCAGGAACAGGAACAGGAGAGAGGTACACGATTGTGTACTAGCTGCTGTGCATAGTGATTGTAATTTATAGTATGCGCAAGTATCGGATCAATCATACGAGCCACGCACGGTTGCGTCGGACCAGCGATTTGAGCAGTGCGATTAATCTTGCATCAGTATTGATCGCTAGTACGCAGTCTAAGAACAGATATTAGAATAACGTCGACAGGGAACTCAACTTGACACGGTGATTACAAGTAAATGGCATGGGTAGTGTTTGTTTGTTTACCAAATCCTAATGTTTTGGCAAGTCAAGTCAATTCGAAGTCACGGGCCGCTTATAATGACTCGTTCTTCGTCATCCTGGCTGCTCGCCTTGTCCAGCATAAATGCCAGGCCGCGAGGCCTTTTGACGCGTTATCTTTTTTCTTTTTGACAAAAACCACCATGTCCTCTCAACGCTTCAACCCCCAAGATTCACAGCTGGTCGAAGATCTACATCGGATCTCTCAAAAGTCACCCCGGCTCATCCGATCGAATGTGTACCCGGCACCGTCAGACCCGTCAGTGATGATCCGCAGCTGGAAGATGAACGAGTTCAAGTATTACGACGTGCCATCGCCGTTTCCGACACTTGCGCGAGGTCTGTTCACGAGAGAGCTGGAAGGGACAGAGCAGCCGGAAACGGAGAGCAGTGGCGATCGAGACCAACGTCCTCCTCGGTATCAGATTATCGCACGCGGATATGACAAGTTCTTCAATATCGGCGAGGTACCTTGGACAGATGTTCGTGTTCATTTCGTTTTATGCTTTCGAATACTGATTCTGTTTTGTTTTTCCCTTCGTTGGATTGCGCACGTCAACAGTGGTCCTCGTTGGGCGCATACACGGGTCCAAAGTACACCCTGTCAGTCAAGTCGAACGGGTGCATCATCTTCGTCGCCGCCATCTCTCCCTCCAAGTTGATCGTCACGTCCAAACACGCCTTAGGCAAGATGGACTGCGCCCCAGAGTCACACTCACAGGCTGGCCATAGATGGGTTAAAACGCACCTTGCATCCAGGGGTAAGACGGAGGACCAACTCGCTGCGGTACTCTGGGACAAGAACTGGACGGCGGTAGCAGAGGTATGTTTCGTTTCGCTCAGGGACAGTCTGTAAAGTGATGACGTGTTCCTCCCCTCTTTCTGCCAGCTCTGTGATGACCAGTTCGAAGAGCACGTGCTCGCATATCCACCAGAAAAGTCAGGCCTCTACTTGCACGGCATCAACGAGTCGTGCAAAGAGTTCCACACGCTTCCGGCTCAAGTCGTCGACGCATTCTCAGACGAATGGGGCTTTTGGAAGACGACGACCATTGAATACGACACGCTCGAGCAAGTGAAAACCTTTACCGACGAAGTCGCCAAGACGGGACAGTGGAAAGGGGAACCGCTCGAAGGATTCGTCGTCCGCACGAGCATCATCGATCCCAAGCCCTCTTCGGCCTCACGCGTCGACTTGAAGCGACCACCGTACCCAACCGGCTCCTCCTTCTTCTTCAAGGTCAAGTTCGACGAACCGTATATGATGTACCGCGACTGGCGCGAAATTACCAAGTCACTCCTGTCTGCCAAAGAATCGCTCAATGATGCTAAACTACCCAAGTCGAAAATGAAACGCCGAGAGACGCAAGTTTACCTCAAGTGGGTCAAGAATGAGATTAAGACAAACAGGAGCGCGTTCGACGACTATCTACACGGCAAGGGGATCATCGCGATGAGAGAGCGGTTCCTGAGTTGGTGGGGCACCCAGCAGGACAGGGCGGGCTTACCCGACCTCGAGGAGTCGGATCATGCAGACCAGAAGGTGTTTGGAAAGACAGTTATTGTCCCCGTTGCTATTCCAGGGTGTGGTGAGTCCGTATATGCGCTTTCGATTACGTTCAGAGTCAATACCCTCTTAAATTCAGGCAAGACCTCGGTTTCCATCGCTCTCACCCATCTCTTCAAGTTCGGACACACGCAAAGCGACGACGTACAGGCCAAGAAGACCGCTCCAGTCTTTCTCAACAATGTCGTCAATCTCCTCCAAAAACACGACGTCGTCATCGCTGATAAGTATGTGTATTCTGCAGTTTCGAGATCGATAGATAATTGATTACTGCAGAAATAACCACCTGCGGCAACACCGAGCAGAACTACGCGAGGCTGTCTCCAGCTTCCACCCACCCGTCCGTCTACTCGCACTTAACTGGTCCCTAGACCATCACCCGCATGCGACGCTCGCTCGGGTTTGCGGCGACCGCATCGTGGACCGTGGGGACAAGCACCAGACGCTCCAGGCGGATGAAGTCGGAAAGTCGCACGAAGACGTTATCTGGCGGTTCATCCACCAGACGGAGGGGCTCGAGGATCGGGAGGTAGACGAGTGCGTGGAAATAGACGCCTGTGAAACACTCAAGGAGGCGATCGAGCGCGCGGTAGAGGGGTGTGTGAGCGTGCTTGGGTTAGAGCGGCCTACGAGGGAGCAGATCGAGGAAGCGGTCGCGGTCGCCAAGGGCTACGTCCCGGCGGGGGTGGGGAAGAAGGGTGCAAGGGTGCAAAAGGAGAAAGAGAAGAAGGAGAAGAAAACCAAAACGCTCGCGCAGCCCCGATACTATGCGATACTGGCCGAGCTGGACCTCCAGTCTTTCGTGGCGGGGCAGATGAAACAAGCTGCTGCTGCTGCGGAATCGGAATCGGATTTGGACGTCGCCGCTGTCCTGCGCGTCGGCACCAAGTTCTGGAACACACTTGTGCGAGAGAAACGGGTGTCGGATCGGCCGCACATCACGATCGTGCACCAGGCGGGTCTGCCTGCGGACGCGGAGCTGTGGGAGCGGTGTGCGGTGCTCAATCGAATGCCAGCACAGCCAATGTTCTCATTTGCGCTCCGACGCATTTTGTGGAGCGATAGAGTGATGACGTTGATGGTCGAGGACTTGGACCTGGCCAAACGGGGGGAGGAAGGAGATGCTGATGCTGATGATGATCTCGGTCAACAAAAGCATGAGTTCGTGTCGCAGCTGCCCGCTGACGTACGGGAGGGGCTGCACATCACCGTTGGAACGCTCAACGCAGACGTGCGACCGTACGAGGCCAGGGGATTAGTGGATGCGTGGCGCAGAGGGGAGCGGAGCGGGATCGGATCGCTTGAGCTCGAGGGGATGTCGATCAAGGGTAGGATCAGGGGGCTGATGTCTTGAAGGATAGCCTCGACGAAATCATGTCAATGCGCGATGATGAACTCGAGATGAGTCAGATGAGCCACCGGTGAGGTGATCAAGGCTGCCATCTATTCCACTTCATCACAAGCTGTAGTCTGGTTCAACGGCCTTTAAATTTTGGATGTGATACGAACTCACTACACAGCTTTGATTTGGCTTGCTGTGCAAGCCGAGAAGATTACTGTCCTTCTTAATCTACCCTGACAAGGGAAGGCGGGGCATGAGATCTTGAGACCCTGTTCTACATGTGTTTATTTTTTTGTTTCATGACCCATCTACTCCTTTTATTTTAGAATCTAGTCGTTGCGACATGGACGCTAAAGAAGCAACCTGCAGGGACCGCAATGCCAGGGCCCAAAGCCACCAACCACAGCCCATGGCGCAAGGCAACTCCCTGACTATAGCTATTTTTGTTTCGATTGCGAGTAAGTGGTAGGCACATATATAGTATACCGGGACTCGACCTTGATCGCCCAACCGGCACTTTCGTATGCTTCTCCAGATAGTCCACATCTCCAGCTGCTATACGTGAACGCGGCTGCCATCGCTAGAAAAGCTGTGTATCAGCTCATCTGGCTCCAAATTCACTCGACAGACCTGAAGGGATACGTAGTGCTATGCAAAAATCATCGATGGACTCGAAGGGTCCAGCCAGATATGAAAAGGCACATCGAGTCATCGACATAGTGCATTTGCACATTTCAAGCGAGGTTTACTGATTCGGAAGCGTACAGCTCCGAAAAGATCGGCCGGTCAACCATAGCATGGAGATGCTAAGACAATATTAATTGAATAGGAAGATGGCCCGCATCACATCGTTTGCAAGGATGTATGAAGCGTGGGCACTGGCAGGTCCGATGCAACGAATCATGATGCGAAGCGCTCACAGACAGATCTGAGCAGTGTCCGAGTTGATCACGATGTTGTTCGCGTCGCAGGGGGACAGCGGCGATGGGAAAGGAATCAAAATCAGGGTAGATGAATGTTTGAAACCGTTCGCAGGGTGTTTCCAATACCACCATCACTGCTCCTTATCGAGCTTTTTTGCGGGTATGATCCTTGTCGGCAGTAATTGGATTCCCGGACAGACTCGCAGCAATTCGTCCTGATCGCGGTTTTGCCCGCAAGTGCAGCTCGGGGCCAGGGCCCGGGCGGAGAAACCGGGCACGACCAGTCGAGAGTATGATGAATGGGGTAAATTATTACATAAGTAAAAGGAAGAAGTAGTGCATGAGAAAAAGCGCAGCAACTGTTAAAAACAAGCGAGTGTTATAACGTTAACCGGTTGAACCGCCCCGGACATTTACTCAGTCAGCGAGATGTAGTCTTCCCTTTTTTTGTTTTGTTTTGGGTACATACAGTGTGTCATGGAATTGCAATGAGTTGCGGAGGAGTCGGGATAAATTATGGTTCATTTCCCGATTTGGATGATTATGTGTGACGTGTGACCCGTGTTAACGTTCACCTGCCAGCCCGAGTACTCGGACATGTCTACATGATGCATGATGCTCCGCCAAGCTGCACCTCATTATGGCCATAACAACCTCAAATTGGGTCACGGGTCGCATACTACAACTTCCCTGACCTATAATAAGGGGCCCACAAGGTCTGAACCCCCCAAATTTTAGAGTCTCCCACTCTTCTCCCCCGACTCTTACCTTACCATGAATAATCTCCCCATCGAACTTGTCGGTGTCGTGGCCGAGAACGTGTGCTCTACTTCTGATCTTCTCTCCCTTCGATCCGTCAACTCTACTTGTCATCATCTCGTAACGCCGCTCGTGTTCCAAAAGGTACACATACGCAATAGCGTACAGAGCACACAAAAATCTCTGAGCATCCTCGCAACCCCCTCTCTCGCCGTTCACGTGCGCGAGGTCGTCTATGATCAACGCGATCACGCACAGTTCTGCCTCATCCCTCCCGGCGCCCACGGTATGTGATCTGATTGCTACCTTACTGTCAGAGACTCGCTCACCATTTGTTCATCATACCTGCAGATATCTGTGACGAAATTGAGTTATCAGAACTCGAAGACGCTCTCACGGAGACATTCTGCGCCCTTTCCGGTTTCAAAAACCTTGAGAGCATCGTCCTCAACTTCTGGCCCTCTTTCCGCTCTCAGTCCGACTCAGAGGTCCAGGAGCACCCCTTTTGGTTCACCAACCGCCAGGTCACCGTCTTACACGCAACCCATCATGCGATCACGAACCATCCGTCGTCCACCATTCGGTCTCTCGAGCTCAACAACGTCGCCCTTTTGTCGTCGGCCTATTATGACTTTGTGTCGTCCATGACCAACACTCCTCTGCATCACTTTTCCATGTCGGTCGTTGCCAACTCGGAGCTCGGCGCGTGGTCGGGTTCTAAAGCGGTCAACGGCCCCCTCAGCGCGCTGCTCCCGCCCCCGAATGCCAATCTGCGCTCGCTCTTCCTGCGGAGCCCGCAGGGCCTATATCACAGTGTCAGCACGCAGCTAAGCGCTCGCACATACCCCGCGCTCGAGACGCTCGTGCTTGAAAACATCGTCTTCGACCATTCCTATTCGCCGTCTGCTGCGGATGGCATCGAGGAGTTTATCGTGCGCCACAAGGCTAGCCTCCGCCACCTGGAACTGCATTCATGCGCGAGCTACGTTCCGAGCGTGGAGACGCCCGTGCGGAGATGGTCGGACATTTGGAACAGATTTGGAGAGGAACTCAGGTGCCTGACGGAGTTGGAGGTGTCGATGTCAGAGGGTAGCGATTCGGACATCCTCCTTGGTGGGCGTGGAGGTTACGCGCTGCTTGACGGTGCCCGTGGATACCTCCCCCATTCGCCTGTTTCGGAAGAGGATGAAGAAAGTTATTTGCGGTTCAGCGACAGTGTGAAGCTTCGCTCTATTTCCTGCTGAAGCAGATCCAAAAGCACCGTTGACGGTTTCGTTACCCCTTCTATCATGGATTCTCCCTCGTGCATTCCTTTTTTTTCGCTTTGGGTCGTCCCGATGTCTGCTTGTACAATCATCTGTATCATAGTGCAATAACAATTCCCCGTGTACACTGCAAATAATCTAAATGCCGAGTTACAATCAACACCGAATTCTGGAGGGCGCATCTGCATCATTAAAGCAAGCGCCCATCATTGGGTGAAACGAAAATGAACTATCAGCCTATCAGCGAGCAGGACTGCCGGAGAAGGTCCTCATATTTTATGCTGGAGATCGCCGAACTTGAATATTCTGATACTAAAAATAGATACATACATATAGTATGTCACGGTATCGATGAAATCGAAGCGTTCGCAGTAGAGTCCCTTCCAAAGGGACCTTCTCCGCAGTCCTTCATCCTTGAGCTTCTTTAAAATTTCTAATTATTTTTAGCTCTTGTTTACTCGTATACGACCTCATCGGAAAGCTACTAACATATATGTAGTGATCTCTTTTTCGTAACGGCTAGTATGCGCATAATCATAATCGATGGCGACACGTGGTTCTCCTGCCGCCGCAGTATTTGTTGCTTCTAGGTCATTGAATATTGAAGGTTTTTTATCTCAAAGACGCCGCGCCCAGGTGATGATATCATGATCATATACATGATCCCTTGTTTCATACAAGTTCTTTTTTTAGAAAATACGTGGTGCTCGCAAGTTCTGTCTCTGATTTGGTCAGTCAGCATTCAGCACCCACCGATAGTAACCCGCCACAGTCTTAGTCGCTGGTGATCAGTGAAGAGCTTGCTGCCAGAAGACATTTTTCTGATACAGTGGTCACAAAGGTTCGTCCACGCCGGTGGTGCCAGTGAGTGACGCTCTACCAGTCTATTTTTGTTTTCATCGTCTATACCAATAGCAGCATTGAGACTAGTTCCCAGGCCTCGGAGTTACGAGCACCGTATCTGGTGAAGTGTTCAAGCTGGGTCCCCCAATTCCGATTCAACGGAGACTCGGATTTGAGATGCGGACTTCATCCGTGTCGATGACGCATACCCATTAGTAGTTGAAGCGTTGCATCCGGACGCGGGCGTGTGAAATTTAAACCATATTAAGATCGAATCATCGACGGTTCTGATATTCATCGAAAAGAGACTCACACGAGGATGATTCTTCCACTGGCAATCGGCCGTGGTGCACACGTGTTAATGATGCTGACTAAATTACTGGTGCTAAGCGCCAACACCCATTGGTAGAGAACGTCTGTCCGATGAAATGATTCCGCTCGGAAAATGACAAAGGATTGCACGTTCCATCGAATATTGAAACGTTTTATGACAACCTGTTTGTCTCTTCCACGGCGCGGTTCAGGCTCGCTACCAGTTGTTCGCATTCAATGCGCCACAGAATTCTGAATTTCAAGGTGCTCACGAGTATGATATGTAATGGGCGTTTTGAGGGTCAAAGCTAGCGGGGAATCATAACAAGTATACCGTTCAGTTTACTACCACCATCCGTGCGGTAATGCTACACACTGATACTATGTTAGATGAGACGTGCCACCAGTGGGTGAAGCGCTGTAACATGCCTAGGTTATGCTCGAGTGCAGCGCTCAATGACCGGGTGTAGCCTTTCCTTTTCCGGGTATAAGAGCAACTTCCCTACCTGATTCAAGTGACTATACAGAAGTTTGGGAGCCTATCCGCAGCACGGCCGGAGGAGCCCAACCTGAGAAAAGATGGTCACCCACCGTGATATGGTAATTTGTCTGTGATATGAGATGGGACCGCACCCTGAGCACAAACTTTAAAATTCTACCAGTATGCGTAGTTTCTCGTAAGACATTGTGCGTTGTGACATGGGAAACACTCGTGGATTATGGGCGATCCGCCTGTGCGAACGAGCTTGTTGCACCAGGCCGTATCATTGCTTAGCGCCGCATCGGAGAGTGATTCAGAGATGACGAGGGGTGACTGAAATGATAATAAAGTTCCATAGTAAGAACATCTTAGACCTGTGATCAATCTGGTGAGCCTAAACAACGTGGTTCGCATCGGTTCAACATATTAGCATATGGCATGCGGGCGCTGGTGCTGTAAGAAATTTACTTTGACATCACACGTGCTGTGCTCCCTCAAGGCCTCATCGACCACTTGTTACTTGCACGCGGGAGAGTAAAGGTTTAAGTTGGGGTAAACGAAATGAGAATCGGACGGCATACCGATTGAAGGGTGCAGGCTGTCCTCGTATCCAAGATCTATGTTGTGAGCATTATTTTTAAATGTCGCTGTACGTTGACCTTGGGAGTTCTTTCTTTCACTATGTCAGGATGGGTGACCCAGGACCCAGGAACCATGGTCTGACCGCGTCACTTCATTGGGTTAGAGCAACGGCGTCGGCGTGATCATGTTGGTATTATTTCCGAAGTGTCAGAGTCGAATACATACTGGGCTAGTAATGGGGGGGACCACAATGGTCAATACGTACAAACTGCCATGAGAAAAGGAACATCGCTGGGAAGACTGATCAATCTGCACTGGATAAGGGTACCACGAGAGACTGACGATGTGCATTATAGAATACAATCATGAAATTAACTAGTGAGCGGGGCGAGATGAGACGAGGACGATGACAATGCAGAATGCACACACACCGTTGCTAGAAATACACCTTTAGTAGTACAATCAAACGAAGAGAAAAATCATGATCCGGTCACAGCGATTGGACCACTAACGACCAGTTCTTCGTATTCTCGCTTGTCCCGGCCTGCTGCCGCACCCAAGGTTGAACGAGCGTCACTCTGATCTTGCGCCTCTCGAACGCGCACTCGTTCCATATCTGAATGAGGGCACGGACGTCCTCGGCTGCGCTCTGTGCAAAACGGGAGTCGTAAACTGTGCCAAATGCGCGCGAGGGAAATATATGATGGGCGCGAAGGGGAGCGGTGGGCACGCACGACCGGATGGCGCTGAGCCCCTCTCCCATGGGACGTGCGGTGATGGCGAGGTCCTGGAGAAATCGGACCCAGTCTGCGCGAGAGATGCCGTGTCGCTCGAGTACGTGGCAAGGGTAAAGGGGGCGGAATCCGTCAGCGAGTCTGTCGCTGACGGCGGGAATGAAAAAGGGCGGAAAGTCACCGCACCTAACGCGGAGCGGGGATGGAGTAGAAAAACAAGGCGGGGGTGGATCGAGGGGACGTCGCCTGTGTGGCTGTGGCAAACAGAGCTCCTCGAATTGGGGTTCCCATGGTGGAGGATCGTCGAGATATTGTGGTGTGCTTGAAGGTTTGGCAAAGTGAACATGGGACATGTCGATCGATGATGGCCAGCGGTTACATAATCCATGCGATTCCTATGGAAAACCCAGACTCGTACTACCCAGTGGATTTTTCCTGTGGGGCGGAGACGTGACAGCGACGACCACAACGACTCGACCACGACTCGACCACGACTGCAATGTGGAAAGTGATGATAACCACAACTCGATACTCCGACGACTGACGACAACGACTCGACGACGACGGTGATGGTGCTGCACAAACATGACCTCTCACCCGCAGCGACAATGACGCACGCACGCACGCATGCCCCCTCCCTCACGCGCAACATCTATTGTGGCGACGACAGCAGCGACAGGTACCCGTACTCGTACCCGAGCTGTATCTGTACCTGAGACTCGCTGGTTTTACCCACAATGACGCTGACGACAACTACGCGACGGCTTGGAGAAACTACTAGGATTTGATGACATGGACCCTACTAGGACAGCGACGACTCGATTATGCTTAACGATAAACTCGGACACGACGACAACGACAACGACAACGACAACGGTGCCGCGACGCTAACTGACGACGCGACAACGATGACAGCACGGCTCGAACTTGACGAGAGGGGACAGGGATGGGGACGGGGACGAGGGAGACGGGAGGAGGAGGGGATGGAAACGACGTGACAATGACGCGACACGAGGACGAGGAATACAACCAGAACGGGGACGGGGACGACGACGACAGCGAAGGTGACGAGGGTGACCACCTCGCATGCACATGCCGACGTAAATGCACCATGCATTTGAACGAGATCATGGGGATGGTTACAACGCTGAGAGAGACGGGGCCGACAGGACGAGACGCCAGAGACAGGAATGACGACCGATGAGATGTGGACATTGATGGGTGATACTCATCATCCCCCTTGTACCTGGCGCGTGCAGGGTATGGGTAACATACTAGTACTTGAGTCCGTGCTACTGTACTATTTCATCGATTCGTGTGGTATGTGACAAGGTTTAGAGTGATCCACCTGACAAACAAATGGCCAACTAAGACTTGACTGTACGAAGAAATATCCGAGTCAACAAACTTCAGTCATAATTCCTAGGCCATGACAATCTTGCAATCCACCCATGCTACACTGGCCCGATTCAAGTCTCTGCTTCTTCACATTCAGGGGCTCCGTGTTTTCTTCCTTGACTTCCGAGTCCACTCGGTCCCGTCGAGGCCGCGAGGCTTTCCTTGCATCGAGATTCCCTATATTCCAACCATCCGAGAACGGCAGAGCCAAACACCTGCTCCATGCAAGCAATGATGGCCGCTGCTTAGGATTATGCACCACCAGGTCCCTTGCAAACGCCCTCAGGGATTCTTCTTCTTTGGAGAACCTGTCAAGTAGAAATAGAAGAACCTCCCCACAAGCCCATCTGTCTGCCTTGATCGGACTGTGCCTCAGTTTCTTCTCGACCTCGGGGGCCATCCAACCTCGGGTTCCGCACTGGTCATCTACCTCCTCGTCCTCATCCTCTACTCGCATTGCAGTATCGAAGTCGATGATTTTCAAGTTGAAGTTCTTGTCGACAACAAGGTTGTCCGGCTTAATATCCCTGTGAGCGATATGGTGCTCATGAAGATATGCGACGCCCTTGATGAGGCCCAGGCAGACTTGGGAAACCTTGCTTTCAAATACTTCAGGAATGACTCGGTAATCAACGTAATCCTGGACAGTGGTCATTTTGGGTAGAATGGCCCACCCGTTGAATGAGTCGA
>JBBPPG010001023.1:0-12213 GCA_038091855.1 Leccinellum luteum
GAGCCGTATTGTCTTTCTTTGTTCTACACGCCGTTGAAGGAACGAACGGATCAGGGTCTGCAATGCCAACATGGACGGCCGTGATGTTGTTTGCGTGATGCCGACAGGTTTGGAATTCTCTTTTATGATGTGCAGGTGATCTTAGCTTCCGTTTCCCGAGAGGTGGCGGCAAATCATTGACCTATCAGCTTCCGGCATTACTAATGCCGGGCTGCACTCTGGTCATCTCGCCTCTCATCGCGTTGATAACTGACCAGATTCTACATCTCCGGGAAGCTGGTGGTAAGTCTGTATTCATCACACGCCTGTCAGTTGCGCTCACGATGGTTTCACAAGTCGATGCCGTCATGTTGACTGGTGGAACATCCAAAACGCAAGCAAATGAGATTCAGCAACGGTTAACTGTAATGGCATCTTCGCGAGGCGCTCAGAAAAGGGAGATCAAGTTATGCTACGTCACCGTACGTTTCCTTCCTCGACTAAATAAACACCAATTACTTCAACGACCTGCAGCCGGAAAAAATCGCGAAGAGTAAAGGCTTTATGTCACTGTTGCGCAAACTCGTGGAAGGCGGAAAGTTGGGTATGTTCTCGTCCCCAGAAGTAAGCTTGGGTGTTGATAGAGATCGCTCAGCGCGCATCGTTATCGATGAGGCTCACTGTGTTTCCCAGCTAGGTCATGATTTCAGGTAAGCCATTTAAGCTGGCAAAGTGTCCGTGTTAATCGCAAGCGCATACTAGACCTGACTATAAAAAACTTGGTGTCCTACGACAGTTCTTCCCTCATGTACCTATCCTCGCCTTGTCCGCCACCTGTCCGCCGAAAGTACTTCAAGATATTCTCAAGATCCTCCAGATGAAACCCGTCGTCGATGGAAAAGGTAGGACTGGTACACACATCTTTTGATTTGATCTCTGGTATCCATATTTCCTTCAGCTGCTCCTAGGGAAGGAACTCTCTACTTCTCCGCACCGTTGTACAGGAAAAATCTACACTATTCGGTGGTTGCCAAACCCTCTTCGGCGAAAGCAGCGATCACACTTATATCTAATTACATCCTGCAAAATCACGACAAGGATAGTGGGATCATCTATTGCCTCTCGAAGAAGGTATGTCTATGTAACTTGTATGTTGGCAAGCTTTTTCTTCCTTAGACAACAGGATGCAGAGAAGGTTGCCAATGATCTGCAAGAAGAGAGTAAAAGTCGGATCAGAACCGGCGTGTATCACGCAGACGTGCCCGATGCTCAGAAGGAGATGCTTCACAGACAGTGGAGAGATGGTTCCGTTCAGGTCGTTTGTGCCACGATCGGTAAGCTTCCTTCCATTGATTTATCCAGAATCGTGCGTACGTGAATCCTTTCGACAGCGTTTGGTTTGGGTATCGATAAAGGGAACGTACGGTTCGTGCTGCATCATACGGTAAGCAGGTGTCATTCTTTCTAGTAATCGGCTGAGAACAACGAGTGCAGATGTCTGTGAGTGGCACCGTCCCAATCTTTGTTTTGAAAGGGAAAGGTCTTAGATAGAACTCAATTCGCAGAAATCCCTGGATGGTTATTACCAAGAGTCTGGAAGAGCTGGAAGGGATGGTGGGGACGCGGACTGCATTCTCTATTACAGACCCCAAGATGCCACAAGGCAATCGTCCATAACCTGTTCGGATACAGACGGGCAGGCAAAGTGTGCGCAGCGCCTCGTTTCTTCGAAACCACCTGGCAATTTCACCGACCTGTCAACCACACAGTGCACGACATGCTACGCTTTGCGCAGGACATGCAGGAATGCCGCAAGATCTTGTTTGCCAAGTGTGTCTTCCCCCCACCGACCACACGAGTCCTGCGTGTTCATAGCTTCTAAGTGATTCATGACCCCTAATCCAGGTACTTCTCGGCCTCCTCTGATCTCTCCATGGCCTCATGGACGACCGAAGAATCGAGTGCGATGGATAAATGCGGACATTGCGACAATTGCACACGCTCAGAGGGAACTGTACTCCACAAGGACGTCACACTCGAGGCTTGGCAGATCCTCAAGATCGTTCAGGCTGTTGACAGAGAAGGAGGGAGACAGACGATATCTGGGCTGGCCGATTTGGCAAGAGGTGGAGGAGGCGGTGCATTCGAGACTGGGGGGAAGCGAAAAAGGGTCAAGGATAAGGTCCGCCTGGATTATGACGCCGTCGCTGGAGGAGAGGTCGCGCTCTCTAAAGACGTAAGTCATCCCCTTTCTGTCTTTTCATTTCGGGTTTTCGGCCGTGACCCTTCACGAGCTTTGCCCTGGACCCCACTCGCCACTCGCCACTCGCCACTCGCCATCCCTCCCCTCCCCCCATTTCTCTCTATCTATTGCCTGCCTATTTTTCCGCCCTCCATGCTATGCGGATCCAAGCTGACAGCGACGCAACGATCACCTGCATATTCTTTTTCTAGGACCTCGAAACCCTTATCGTACATCTACTTCTCTCGCGGTATCTCAAAGAAGCCTTTTCGTCCACCGCATACACAGTCAACGTCTACGTCGCACCGGGAGAACTCGCCCTCCGCCTCGCGCGATTCGCCCACGCAGACATAGTGGCCGGCCAGGGTCCGCGCGTTCAATGTTCCTTCAGACGACATCAACGGCAGCCGCCGAAAGACACGGCGGGAAAGAAGCGAAAAGTTCAGCCAGCTCAGGATCAGGATCCTGCACAACACGTGTCCGTTGTTCGAACGCGGACGCAAGCGTCAACGTCGGCAGCGGCGGGACCGTCGTGGCTGACAGCAGCAGCAGGTCTGCAGGGCAGCGAGCTCTCGGCAAAGAAACGACCGTACGATCACATCGAGGCTTCGGACGAGAGCGTGGAGGAGATTGACGACGACGGTGTATCGGAAGATTTCACAAACGCGTTGCGTGCGATCGACAAGGAGCATTTTGCTTCGGACGCGGAGAACAGCGAGGATACGGATGGAGGAGGGGATTGGGAGTATTCGCTGCGGCCGAGAAAGCGGAAGGAGGGTTTGGTACCATTTGTCCCAGCTTCCCGTAAGCTGTCGAACAAACGAGACTCGAACGACGATGTCATATCCCTGTCGTCGGATTAGGGTGGGGGCCTCTCTCTTCCTACGGATGCCAGGAGGGGATAGACAACCTGTATCTTATTTCGTCGCATATCAGCCAATGGAAGAATCGATGGATCACAATATCGCATAAGAATTACATGAGCCCCAACGGGACGTCTAGTATTTTCATGGAGAATAAACTTATACCCATACTAGTGAATATTACTTTACCCTGAACCAGCAGCGTGAACATCCGCATATACCTCTCTGAGTCACATCTCATATCCATATCCATATCCATACCCATATTGACGAGCGACTAAGATGACTCGATCTAGCGTTCAACTCCTTCAAACCTTATCTAACCCTGCTTTTGATGGTTGGGAGTGCGGCGATTGTGCATCCGCATCCAAGATCTCTCGGGAGGCGATACTGCGTGCACGTATTTTGGATCCGTAAAAGAACAACACCTACCATAGTAATCCCCATCACAGTAACCACGTTCGTGAGTCAGTCTCGGTTATTCGGAAGCCGTTCATCCCAAGGAGAGAGAGCAAGGGGGCAGGGGAGTGCGGACTTACGAATGGGGTAGGGGCCATCACGAGGGCGAGAATCGCAAAGAGCGTGAGGGCCCATTTGTACGTCAATGTGGCGAACATCTGTTGAGTAAACAGCGGGAATACGAAGGCCATCGTGTTTCCTGCAGAAACCCAAAAAAGACCAAGTCTATATTGAGGACGTGCGACGGATAGGGTCAAGCAAAGTATGATGACGTACGGAACAAACCCTGCCCTGCCTGGGCAGAAGATGCGTACGTATTGTAGCTGGTTGACGTCAGTTGAACTGAGGGGATCGACCCTAACAAACCAGGGTAGGTCGAACGTACCAGTCTGCCAGGTACAGGAATGCCACTTGGAAGATGACCATAACCCCGCTCATGAATAACTTCGGCGCATAATGAGGGAGAGGATCCAGGGAAATGATAAGGAATTGCAGCTGACCGTCAATCCAATGATAGGTACTATCCAGTGAATTCTTGGCAATGCGGTCCAGGCAAATATAAACATGCCAATCGGAATGCACAGCGCAGCGGCGCATGCCGTGTACAACCGTGCTTCTTGCTGCTTCCGAGCAAAGTGTCTCCTGTTTATAGAACGCCCATTGTTTTCAGTCGTACTTGAAATAGGACCAGAGCACCCACTGGTAGAGTTTATCCTGGTATAGATTGGCGAACAATCCAATAAAGGCGCCGACGCTTGTGGAATATGCGTATTGTGTTGAAACAGGCGGAGAACTGGCTCACCTCAGAGTCCCATACACATATCCAGTCTGCTGAACATCGAAACCATACACCGTTTGAAATATGGGGGTCACCGCTCTGGAGGTGCGATGAGTCAACGATTCCATGTGCTAAAAAGCGGATCGCGTACTCCAGTAGGCAATAAACCACTCCCCAAGTGAAACCACACCATACCTACAGCCAAGTGTGTCAATCAAAAAGCCGGGAGCGCGACACGAACAGACACCCACACTAAAGCTCTGAACGAGTGGTTCAGTCAGTAAGAAATCTAATATAATAAGAATCAGTTTTGTGGATTGAAACCAAGCTTATACAACACACATAATGGCCGAGTGCAAGCTGTTTTGATAAGGGTCCAGAGGCTCTCTCTATTGATCTCGGCTTTGGCTCGGTAAATATTGTTTCCAGTGAGTTTACGTTGTGACCGTGCAATTTTGATGAGGATAATGGAGGAACGCGTTTCGCTCAACAACAATGTTACCAGAACAATGAAAAAGCAAGAAAACCTGTGACGAGCGTGTCGTGACTCATGGTACCAATGAAAAAAAGAAGCGTCACCTTACATGATATGTATCCACTCCACCCAACGCCAACCTAGAGAGAATTCGATCACGCCTCCGATGACTGATCCAAGTCCGATCGCAAACAGCGATCCGAAAGCGAAGACCGTCATTGGCAAACCGCGCCTGCAAGAGATGAGCGTAGAAAAAAAAAATACGGCCCAATCAACACTCACTCTTGAGGCTTCCAGATGTCTGCGATACTACCTCCAACGAGGGAAGCCCCCGTAGAACCAAATACGCCCCCCAAGGCGCGTCCCGCGAGTACTACGCCCATGTTTGGCGCCCTACGTGGCCAACAATATAAACACTGTACGTGATCAAAGACGTAGTTCTCACAGTGCAACCATAACCTGAGTAAGAGTGAACATGATGGATGAAAAAATATACACTGGTCTTCTCCCGATTTCCTAGAGGAATATGAGTTGTAGGTATGGGGACGTAACGAAGGCTAACCTCGCTAAACGATGAGGTAAACAAGGGAATGATCCCGAACCCCAGAGCATAAAGACCAAGGCCCAGTGCTGCCTCCAAGTCGGTACAGTGCAAATCCCGTGATAAGGACGCTGTGCTGATAGAAAACGAAGATGAATATGCGGCTGTTGAACGGCACCGTAAGCACCGCTGTCAGGAAACATCGCAAAGGCCTGGAGAGCTACCTGTCATTCCGGTAAAATAACACACTGTCAGGGTGATTGCCCACTTCTTGAGGAGAGGATAATTCTGGGGGTTTCGCTTGTCTCCATCTTGAAATTCGACCTATCGGCGGTGAGCTATATAGGTTGTATAGGAAATGGGAAATTGTACATTGATGATATTTTCTTCGTTGGTGGTCACAGTAACAGTGGTAGATTCTTTTGAGAATGTACCCTCCGCGCTCTCGTGTGACATGGTGTCGAGACAGTCAGCCGAGGGTATAAGATAAAATGCAAGGAGGCTGTCGAGCTGAGTGTCACTCTCCAGAGAACCTGGCGTATAAGTAGGGCATATTGATAGATTTATGAATCAAGGAAGCGATGTCAGGAAAAGCATGTTCCTCGAGTGTTTTGGATGTATGGTGCGTGTAAGGCAAACCTCGGAAGGCCGAAGCATTTAGGGTATTGGACATGTGCGATGCCTTCCAGCAGAAGTTAAGCATGAATGAGGGCGATCTCCGACATGCCAGAACAGAGTGTGTCTTCGGCTAATGAACGGCTTGGAAACTCTTTGAACCGCTGGGAGGAACTCTTCCTTCAAGCGGATACATAATTATAGGCGCAGTCGCGGGCCGCTTGCGAATGCATTTAGGTTACCATGTAAGCACGGATTCAAAGAAGGCGGCGAGAGAAATCGCAGTGAACTGGTCCTTGAAAGTAAGATTGCTCCACGAGGAAAAGTTCGCAGAGAAGTTATACATACGCTCTCAGGCTCCCTGTATACATGATAGAGTCACTGGAAGCCAGCATCGAAACAAACTTCGACACAAGTTTAGTTCGCCGGCCGAGGCAAACGAACCCTGAGCAGAGTGTTGAACTTTGAACCGAGTAATTAATATCAGGCGGCCCGAGCCTGCCAATCACGTGGCGCAGAACCGCCCATTTGAAATCACGAGGCTACTGCACAGAACTGAAGTTCTCCAAACCGACGCCCCATCGTGCAACAGCCCTGCATAGGAAGCATACTCAGAATCGTGTTTACTAATGTGCTAGGCTAGGTCACTACCAGCCCCTGAGACTACTTGAACTTGGTGACTCGGGACGTAACGTGATCTGTTCAATTTATTATCTGAAACGGCGAATGTCGTCTGCTAACTGGGAGCGTGGATAGAAGGCTCAGCGCTCAATGGGTGTGTTCATGCACGATTTCATGTTGAAAGCATCCTCAGAAGAGTACATGAATATCCAATTCCGTTAGGTTGTTTGTTGTCTCCGTTTCAAGTGGCTCATCAAAAGGTGGCATACTTGCTTGTTCACATAGCTGCTAACGACACCTGTAGGGCGAGGCAGATCTAATTCGATGGTGTTCGGAACCCTCAACGTCCACCCGTGTTCCCTTGAGTGAAAAAGCGAATGGCCCACCCAAGACAGGCGGAGGACGGGAGAGATGGGGTTTCGTCCGGTGAAGTCGAGCGTACCCGGTGGGAGGTCTTTCTTTGGCCTTACGAGGTCCCAATACTATTTTGGCCGTATCACTTGAGCTCAGGAATCTTGGGTGTCGACTTTGGGTCGAGTCTCCAGCCTAGCTGCAGCAGAGACTTGGTATCTCACCACATACCTTGATTTTCACTGACTGATTCTTCGAGATCTTGTACCTCGTATGTTCTTTCGTCGCTGTGCTCCTCACATCATGGTGGGCGATCGTGTTCTCCCGTGCCGCCCTCCATGTATATGTAACAGACCCATTTATCAAATCATCAGATCGCGACGAGAATACCGGTGACAGACGCTGCTGGGCCTCGTATGGTCTGCACCTCAAGTTGAGTTCATCTATCTTGAACTCCATCTGCAATCATCAACCTTGGTCTCTTAGTTATCAACTTCTTGAGAGTTTCGCATTCTGTCATGACTTCTACAATAACAACCGCTACAGTTGATCCTCAGCCATGTAACTCATATTCTATTCACGCTTGCAATATGGCGTTACCTCTATAATTGATTTCTTCTGCTATTTCGTACAATTCATGAAAGCTTTCCTGATGTGTTACCCGATACCTAAACCCATATATTCCCTCTAAACACGCACACCTCATATACTCATCCATGCTGACGAGACAAAGCAGGCTCGGTCAAGCAATGGTTGGTCCCGTAACTTCAAACCTTGTTCATTCCGGGATGTGATGGCGATGGCGTCTCGCGAGAGTAAGGCGGTTGTTCTTCTGCAGCCAATATCTCTCTAGAGGCAACACTGCGCTCGCGTATCCTGGATCCATAAAAGAACAACACCTGGAAGATGTATCAGCCATTACACCAACCGAGTTTACGAGTCAGTCAGTCGGAGGCCGTCGATCCCTATCAAGAAGAGGTACTTACGAACGGTGTAGGGGCCAGCACGAGCGCGATAAATGCAAAAAGTGTGAGAGCCCATTTGAACGTCAATGTGGCGAACATTTGTGGGGTAAACAGCGGGAATACAAAAGCCATTAAGTTTCCTGTGGAAAACACAACGGCATTCGCATGAAGACGCGTATCGAATGGTCAGATAAATGACGTACGAAACAAACTCTGTCCTGCCTGGGCAGATGATGCATACGTGTTGTAGCTGGTAGGCATCGGTTAGAGGGACGCAGTTCTAATGCCTAACCAGCCTGGCAGAATGGAACATACCAATCTGCGAGGTACAGGAACGCCACTTGGAAGATGACCGATACTCCACTCATGAACACCTTCAATACCTCATAAGGGAAAATGTTCGAGAGCAAAGGAGTCATAGCTGACCGTCAATCCGATGATAGGTACTATCCAATGTATTTCTGGCGATGCCGTCCAGGCAAACATAAACATGCCAATCGGAAGACACAGCGCAGCGACGCAAGTCATGTACAGCCGCGCCTCCTGGTGCTTCCGAGCAACGTGTCTCCTGTTTATATCACATGCATCGTTTTCGGTTCCACTTACAATATGTCCGGAAACACCCACTGATAGAGTTTATCTTGGTACAGGTTGGCGAACAATCCGACAATGGCGCCGACACTTGTAACCTATGAGCAATATATTCAAACTAGTGAAGACTTGGTTTACCTCAGTGTTGTAAATACATATCCGGTCTGCTGGACATTAAAACCATACACTGTTTGGAATATGGGGGTCACTGCTCTGGAGGTGCAATCAGTCAACGAATGTATAAGCTCAAGGCCAGGTAGTACTACCTACTCCAGTAGGCAGAAAACAACCCCCCAAGTGAAACCACACCATAGCTACAGCTCAGCATCATCATGTCAGTTAACGAACGGAAAACACGACGTCCAAAGAGACCCACGCTGATGCTTTGAACGATGGGTTCGGTGAGCAAAAAATCTAACATGCATAATCGGATCAATGGTGTAAACTGAAACCAAGTCTGACAACACACATAATGGGCGAGTGCAGGTTTTTGTGATGAGTCTTCTGAGGCTTTCCTTATTGATCTCTGCCTTGGCTCTGTAAATGACATTTCCTGTGAGTTTCCGTTGCGATCGTGCAATCTGGATGAGGATAATGGAAGAACGTGTTTCTCTCATGAACAGTAATACGAGGACGATGAACAAGGAAGAAAACCTGGAATAAGTGTGTTGTGTCATCAGCGAAGTCAAAGAAAGTCACATTGCCTTACATGACGGTTATCCATTGAACCCATCGCCAACCTAGAGAAGATTCGATTACACCTCCTATAACTGATCCAAGTCCAATCGTAAAGAGCGATGTAAAAGCAAAAAATGACATCGGTAAGCCTCGCCTGCAGGACATTAGCGCGTAAATAACTCCGGCTCACTCTTCACTCACTCGTGAGGCTTCCAGATATCCGCGATACTACCTCCGATGAGGCCAAACGCCATAGAACCGAATATTCCTCCAAGGGAACGTCCAACTAGCATGATACCCATGTTTGGAGCCCTATGCATACAATGTCGTGAACAATGAATGGTACCAAGGATATAGCCCTCACAATGCAGCCATAACTTGAGTGAGAGTGAACGTGATTGACGAAAAAATGTACACTGGTCTCCTTCCGACTTCCTAGAGGGAATGAGCAGTAGATCTAGAGAGGTGGAGAGGGCGAACCTCGCTAAAGGATGAGGTGACAAGAGGCACAATTCCATACCCCAACGCATAGAGACCGAGTCCCAATCCTGCCTGTAAGTTTGTACAACCCAGCTCGCTTTTCAAGGATGGTACGATGATGGAAAATGAGGATGTATATGCGGCTGATTGGCATTATGAGCACTGCACTGCGGTCATGGGATGTGAAAAGAGACAAGCTACCTGCAACTGCGGTGAAGTAACAGACAGTCAGAGTGATTGCCCATTTCTTGAACTTGGGAAAATTCTGAGGATTTCGTTGGTCTTCGTCATCAAACTCGATCTGTAAACGGTGAGTGTCGCATACAAGTATAAGGACAAAAAGAATGTCTACATAGATGATATTTTCTTCATTGCCGGTGGTAGTAGGGGTGGTGGATGCCTTTGAGAGCGTATCCTTCGCACTTTTGCAAGACATAATGTCTGAAAGTAAATGGTGGATTACAGGGGAAGCGTGCGGTAGCTTCTACGGATCCTCGTGTATAAGTAGGCCATGGACACGATCCTGATGATTTGATAGATCAACAGACCAAAGAAAGGGTTTCAGGGAAAGCATGTCCCTTGAGCCCGTTGGCGTGCCCGATGGGTATGACTCGTGAGACATACCCTAGAATGCCAAAACATTTCGGCACCGGAATCTGACTGGATATGTGCGATGCCTTTCACTGTAGAAACCAATTAGAGACAGGTGAGATCTCAAAAGTTTCAGGAAACATTGTACTATAAGTCTCTAAGTGCGATGGATGCAAGACTCAGGAGCTGGGAAATCTAGAGACCAAACGAAATTTTTTAGTCCTTCCTTCGTGTTGATACTTACATTTAGACTTAATCACCAGCCCGTTATGTATGTCTCCTGGTATCGAGTGAGCACGCAGGTGTAAACATAGTAAGACGGATTTTGCAATTGAGTTTGAAAAGTCGGCATAACAACAATTTATTGTGGACAGTTCTGCGCCAGATGTAATGAGTTTTGATCATTCTGTGAGTCATAAGGTCCAGAGTCTCCATGCAGAAATGTGCGCGTCAAAAATTGCCCTTGAGAATTAGCGGGATTCCTCTTCTGAAAAGAAAACCCACCGGGAGGTTTCAAATTGTATGCAAGCTCTCCGCGATATTACGGCACGGCAATCAATATCGAAACAAACTTTCTCGCGCGTTCAGCGCTAGCTTGCAAGTTGCAGCGTCGAATGAATGATCACGTCAACTTCATGCCTAAATTGGCGCTCCCTGACCTTCAGGGGGCGTTCAACTTTGAACCGGGAAGATGGTGGCGACGGTGGCGTGACCTTGGCAGCCACTGTTCGCCTGCTGCTTCAAATCTGAAGCATAGCCCAGCGATCATGGGACTCCGAGATAATTAATTCAATTTGAGCATTACAAACCTGAAGAAAACTTCCTGGAGCGGACGCCCTAGTACCGTGCGATGAGTCTTTACACAGAGTTGAAATCTAGATGGGATATTATCGAGCTGCAAATGGCTTAGTCGGCATCTTCGCTACTAAGCATCAAGGTTACCCCCTGCTCGAGAGCATTCAAGTTGACGGCTTGAAAAACTGCAGGCATTCTGGCATGACAGCTAATATGGTATCGGGCCCGTCAATTCAACCCTCAGAAGGAATCCTTTTCGTCTCCGTTTTCAGAGGCACTTGACAGTGACGTACCCCATTCCGGATGTCAAGGCTACCGGTTTTCATTTCCGTCGCTTTGCCCTTTGATGGGCTGGCGGACTCGACTGGATGATGGAATTGAAAGTACCCTTTTGGATCATAATGGACTCGGATGTGATCGGTCATCGGACCGAGCCTAGAACATCATGTACGAAAGTGATATCACCAACAGGAGATATTTGTCTTATCTTCAGCCGCATCACCGTCTTCGTTATCGTTCGGTTCCTATCTCTTCCTCCCTAGCAATAAGGGACCCGACAAAATAAAATGAGATTTATGGAACTTCTTTGAAGCACGAAGGGTTCTTCTTCACAGCGAGCGCGAGGTAAAGGACACTGTAAGGACGGAGTCAAGCTATACATGTAAATAAGTAAGGAATGTATGTAGATACGAAATATAGTAACTTACCTCCAGTCGAAGCGGTACGAGACTGGAGCAGTGACCTTACTTCGAACGTTGTCATACGTGGAAAATTCCATTCACTCTCAACCTCGTGACATGGATTGAGATATCTTCCGCCTTCTCCTCAGCCATGCCTAAAAATCTATGCAGCCTGTTTACTTAGCAGGGCTGTTCAGAATCCATTGCATGATCAATTTAAGCCGTTGTTGTCGCAGTGGATAATGCTCAGTCTCACCTGAGGCTTTTGAAGAGGATGATTCAACCGGCTTCGTTCGATGAACATAATACGGAGCATATCTTGACCATTCCTCATTCGGACGGAGACAGCTCAGCTGACCCTCTGGTTACCCTTTGGTTATTATTTCGATATGAGGATCTTGGTATAATGTCGACAAGGGTAGACGGAAGAGAAATGTCGGTGGCAATAATATAAGTGGTTATATAAATAAGGTTTTTGCAGGGAAGATATTACACTCTCTTGAAGGAGT
>JBBPPG010001024.1:0-12200 GCA_038091855.1 Leccinellum luteum
CACATCGCTACGTACCAAGAGAGCACTGCGGCGGGAGTCTGTGGCGTCTAAAGCGGCCG
This sequence comes from Leccinellum luteum, assembly GCA_038091855.1. NCBI lineage: Eukaryota > Fungi > Basidiomycota > Agaricomycetes > Boletales > Boletaceae > Leccinellum > Leccinellum luteum. Next base: position 60 of record JBBPPG010001024.1, read on the forward strand.
GCGGGAACGGCGGACCGAGTGGCACGTTCACTTCGGGGTATTCACGCAGACAGAGTTGCCGGGGCAGGGGCAGGGGCCCCAGCTTAGATAGATTGTCGTCCTCATAGAGTGCACTTACTCCACACGGGACAGAAATTGACATAAAAAAAAGGTGGTCACTTTGCTGAACAAGAAGCTGCATTCATAACCGAAGTCTCTTGCTTGAAGAGGCTTGCGAGGGCAGAGACTGAAAAAGGGTGGCGCGCTCGCAAAGGGGTCGAGAAGAGACTGGAGCAGTTGGGAGCAGTTGGCAACCGTCATAGAGCGGGTGCACCACAATGGGCTTCTACTCGCTGTTTTCGTCGTTGCTACCCCTGGACGTGCATCTTGCAGCCACAACCACGCCGCTGACGCGATGCTTGGTTTGAGCCTGACAGTATGTCAGCAGAGTGCTAAAGGGCGAAAAGACGTTCACAGAGGTCTATGCAGACTACTTACGGCTCGAAGAGGGGTATGCAAACAAGTATGATCACACAGACTAGATACTGTCTGACATTCTTACTTAGATATATTCCTGTGTTCCCGTATTAGTATTTCCACTCGCTCATCCTGAGCGCAGTGAATAGGGGCATCTCAGGGGACCAAAACAAGGGGGGGAATCGATTGGGGATGGACGAACGGGTTAATCATGACATCGATAATACGACAACTCTCTTGATTGATGGTGAATCAACCAGCGCTAACCGCGACGGAAATGATCCAATGCCTGCCGCTTGCAGCGGGGGAATGGCTCCACAAGCCGCAACTCACCGACCAAGATCTGCTAATTGCCGCTCAACACTTCAAAAGTTCTGATATTTGCATGGCCAGGGAAGAGCCAGTGACTCCAGTGCTACAACGTGAACTGAGAGTTCACAATGGCACCATACCAATTAAAGCCTTAGAATGTTCCAGTCTCGTGCCAACAGGGATATCTGATCCCTGATATCTGATTGTTGATCGTGGACAACCTGAGAAGGAATCGACACGCTGTGAACTGGTGTGGGCGGAGTTCTCGGGGGCCACTTGTCGCATTCCTATCGCTTGGTGCGGAGGCTGAGCTGTGGCGAGCAAGTTGGATTGCATGTGTCATTCAGGTGACTCGCTGATGAATGAATGTTCTCTCTGAAAGCCCTCTGCCCACCTTGCACTCATATGACGTCGTGATATTGTAATCTCCGTCCTTGATGATGATGAGAGTTGTTGGAAATCAGCCTCGCGTTAATATTTAGTATTACTTAATCGTTCCTACGGTAGTACACAGTAGTTGTTTGCCACGAACCACCGTCGCCCGTCGCGCCCCGTCCCCTGCGTTCGACAGCCCCCGGTTTTCATTAAGAACAGCACAGCAAGCCCGCAGGCCCGGGTGCGTGCTCATTTTGATGGAAGTGTTGCGGTGCACAGGGACTGACCAATATGAGTCATGATTTCGCACTGCTCAAAACTGGGTGTTGGAGGCCTCCGGAGATCGGCGAACACGATGTTGATCGTTACCAACTTCTCGTCGCGGTTGCGACGGTACTTGCGGCTCAGCTTAGAAGAGGGACAAGGCAGTAGGGAATGAGACAACGAAGGGTCAGGCTACTCGTATGTAGATTACTAGTATATTATAAATCGCATTTGGTTCTTTCCTGACTTTCTTATCGAATCTCACTGTGCTCGCGATTGGCAATGATCTCATGGGTAGATGCAATGAGGTTTACGGCCCAATGCGTCAGAATGCAGGTTAGTGGTACTGTAAACTAACGAATCGCTCGAGTAAATTATAGGGATTATAGATACTGATTAGTGGCTGCATGTTATGGCGACCGGCACCTTCGAAATCGGAACACGGGGACTGTACCAGGCTAACCAGTCCATGGGCTACAAGCGACATGATCGTCAAGGGTGGTCCTGCTATCTCTTCATTCTTCTTCGGGAACGACCGATATCCCGCATTCACACCTATTCTGCAACAAAGATAAGTGAATGTTCGGGTCACCCAGAGAGATGGGCGCACCAATGCTGAAATATCACCTAGCACATTCAGCTGATTGTCGAGATATATAATGGCATACGGATTGTTGGTCGAGAGCTTATCCTTAAACTTGGTACACGGTCAGCGAGAATTCGAGTATGTTATTAAAGATAGTCATACGTCGGGCTTGTTGTAGATCTCCTTGATCGACGCGATGCACGCCATGATGACTTCGATATCCTTATCTTGCAAGGAGAACGGTGTCACAGGATTTCTCTTCGTAATATCCATGACGATGCTTTGGAGACCAATGAGAGTGCTGAAGTTATCGTAGTTATATATTAGCATCAACTTCGTGGCGGTTATCTAAGATGGCGTACGCTTGAAAAGAGCCCATGGATTTTTTCATGTCTTTGGACAACTTAGATTGCGCTGCATATTGTACTATCCCTTGAAGCAGCCATCCAGAACTCTCTAACGCATAACCAATTGCATGGTGTGTGCCGCCCCCACCCATCCTCTGTAAGTCACTCAGAATGGCGCTAAGCGTTGAAAATGGAGCACTGACCTCGATGTGCTGAGCAATGTGCAAGACGGTTGCGATTGATTTCCGGAGCGCGGCGTTAGATACAATGTCTGCCATCGGAATGACCTGCCTCAGCCCAGAGACCATTGTATGGAGTGTATTTCGGCGACCATTAGGACGGCAGCCCAAAGAGGTGCCCCAATCCGGAGATGGATACCCAGAATCAGAAGAAACACTTGACGTTTCTGTCGAGTCCGAAACTGTAGACAGAGAGCTTGCGGATGCAGTCGACTTATGAGTGGAGGCCCTACGGAGGGGGCGGGACGGACGGCTATCGAAGGTTTTTCTCGGACTAGCTGTTCGACGAGCCCCGACAAGCAACTTTACCCAGACTTTCTTAAAATCTGCTACAAGAGATTGGAGCAATGTAGTCGCCGCCGTGGTTTTTTGAAATGGCAAACGGTGATCGACCATTTCCTCTTGAATTTTCAGTGGCGTGAGCGTGGGGCGGGGTGGCTTCAGGTCTAAGCAATTGATGACCTTCCAAGGTGACTCCGAGGTTCTGTCAAATCGACAGGTGCGCGAACCGAGGGATATCATATCCTGCCAGAAGTCGGATATCAGCTGCTTTTCCTTCCTTTCGCCAACCAATATGTCTTCCTCATCCCACATTGTGGTGACGAGGACAACGTTCTTCATGTTCTCGGAGCCACACAAGTCCTTGAATACGGCTAAATTTCTCCTGGGTGTTCCTGCCATTCTGACGTCCGAGATGCGGTGAAGATAAAGGAGACCGGAGAGCTTGATCTTGTCCTGGTACCTATGAGTGTGGAGTCAGATCAAATCTCGCTCGCAACTCTAGGATGCACCCACGTTTTCTTCATCCACTCGGCTATGATCCTCAGAATCTGGGAGTCAGAAAGGTGTGTATCGTCGAATCCGGGGGTGTCAACCAAGACAACATGACGACCGTCAGGATGTCGACATCGAACAGGCTGTACTATCTGTGTCTTGGATCTCAAGCCATTGCCTATCTCAGCCTCCGCCTTTCCAGCCACTTTGTTTACGAACTGTGAACCTATCAGTCTCTTCGAAGCGTAGGATACCCTCCAAAACGACTCACTGAACTCTTTCCCACTCCCGTGGGTCCCATGACACTATGGAATGGATCGTAAGCAAAATAGGGGGTAAGTTTGGAAACACGTACGCGATTACAATGTCATCCCGGTTGATGGAACTGCCAGCAGGGGAGCGCCTCTGGCCAAAAACCATGTTCGTGTTTGTAGTCGGAAGGGGCGACGAGGAAAGAAGTATGGATATTGTGGCGGCGTCTGCGGAACGAAGGGGGCGAACTGAACTAATAGTCCGTCGGGCGACTAACCCCTGAGCGCTAAGATGCGATCTGAGAACTTAAGGTTAGGTTCGAGCGCTTGGCTGTTCATGAGCAACGTACGCCCAACTGAGTCGGCCGTTTGATAGGCCGATTGATCTTCCTCGACCGGGAAACGAAAGCTATGGAAGAATGATACCTCATCTGTTAAGCGTTCGGTTAAATTCGAACACGAAGCATGTGAATGATGTTGAGGAGCTTAAACCCTGTGGAGATCCAACGAACGCATATCAGCGCACCAACCCAGTCAGGCTAAAGATATTCGAAGCAGACCGGTTTGAACCTGAAAATCCGCCATCCGAGTTCTAGCATTTCTGCTAGTCAAAGTGCGACCAATCATGCGTCATGCGTAAGGTTGTACTGTCACTGAGGAAAAACTCTTCTCAGGGTTACAAGCATGCCATCGTGAATATGTATCTCCGGTCGTCTTTTTAGCGCACTGCAGCGCAGCAACCACGCACCCTAAAGTCAGATTTAGTCCTTCCTCTACCTTGCACCGCCTGGAATTCACAGGTCTTCCTTATTACGATCCTACCCTGTGACGTAGATGGCATGCTGCCTCTGCTTCCATTGCAGAAGATTCATTATCAATTACACGCGAAGACAGCATGTATTATCCGTGCCAAGCCGTATTTGATCCAGAGGCTTCCGCTAACGAAGGAACAGCGTCATCTGGATGGGTTTACTTTCCCAGAGTACTTCGTAGAGAATATGCGACCTGGACCCAAAAGATATACCAGTTCGATGAGATTCATAGGGCCAGGGGCTAGTCCTATGTGATTAGGCAAACTGTGGAAGTGATGTGGTTATATTTCGGTTCCCGACTCCACAGCGGACTTACCGAACAATGCAGACAGTCACAAGTGACGTATGAGGCAGCGAGGTGGAGGACTGCCAAAGGACTGCAAACGCTAGTAGCGTGAGAAAGTCGTGTCTATCGGTTGCCTGTAGTCAGCGATCAAGCTTTCATGTGGCACGAATATCATTCGGTCAGGCCCATCTGCTGTGTATCTTCCCAGCCAAAATCAATGAAAGCTGGCTCAACCCCCTGCCCAGCGCCTCCAGGCGTGTTCGGGGTACTATACGCTGAAGAAATTATATCTCGCGAGCTGTACAGGCACGCGTTTCGTACGATCGGTGCACCAAGTCTCACACGTTTTAGGGAATATAATTGACCTAGATCATGAATCCGCATGTTGTGAAGGATGCTAGGGGGCCGAACAAACGTGCGAGGATACCTAAATTGTACCACTGGCAAGAACCCGCAGACATCGTTCCACCCCATCTAACCAGCAACGCGAACCATCAACAATTCTTCCTATGCTCAATATGTTCAAAAGTAGCTTCAAGCCGGATCCGAGCGACTTCATCATTGTGTGAGGAGTTGCATCTCAGGTGATAACAACGTAACTGACGCATATTCACGATAGTGTCATGGGCCCAACTGGTGCTGGGAAGAGTAATGTGGGTGGTCCGTGGTTTTCTAGACGTCAAATCTTAATGTCAGAGATGGCCAGTTCATCAACCACCTCACCGGGCTGGGAGAGACGCGCAATGCGCGCAACCTAAAGTCCGACACTAAGGACGTCACCCCATACATTATCTGCCATCCCGATGGCTTCCGTATTGTATTGGTGGACACACCTGGATTCGATGACACCTATCGGTCAGATACCGACGTTTTGAGGACAATCGCCAATTGGCTCACGCAGAGGTACGTCGCGATCCACATTTTTCGAGCTCCTGCACCAACGTATACGAAGGTACCCGGGTGGAGAGACTCTCAGAGCCGGTGGTATAGCCTATCTCCATCGAATTACCGACAAACGCATGTCTGGTTCTGTTTACAAGAACCTTCAGATGTTTGGTCGACTCTGTGGCGACCTACCTTTACGTCGAGTTCGTCTGGTCACCACTATGTGGGACACGGCAAGGGACCAGGGGGCCGCCCGACAAAGGGAGAAAGAGCTTAAAGATGACTTCTGGAAGGATCTCATAAGTGAGGGCGCGGTTATGAAACGGTTCGATAATACACCTGCTTCTGCACAGGTCATCCAGGACGAACTGCTAGTTCTTGGGAAGAACGGTGACGAGTTGCTTCTTCAAGAAGAACTCGTGGAACAAGGCAAACGTCTTAACGAGACGGAGGCAGGCAAGGTTCTATACTCCCGCTTCCAGCAACTCCTGGTAGAGCAGAGGAAGACCCTCAAGGAGCTCGCGGACGAAGCAAGGAATCAAAACGACCCAGCTCTGGCCAGGAGTCTACAAGAAGAATATGAGAAAATTAACGAGCAGTTGCAGAAGACATTCGAGGAGATGAAAGAGATGAAGATTCCCTTCCTTAGGCGGTTCGCCCTCTTGTTCAAAGGGAAATCTCGCGGGGTATGTTTACTCTTCCGACTCACTTCCATGGATTTCTTATTAAATGCCTCGCACATTTTTATAGCAAGCCGTCAAGTACAATTAACAATAGGAAGTTTAGTGGCACATGCTGCGTACTACTATTGAACCCTATGCCCTACTCATTCATCCCACATCTTGCTTATATATATCCCTGACCACCACCGCTGTAGTTACTGGTCAACATATCTGATTTCGTCTCCGATAGGGTTCGAGAGTAGTATATACCTTTTTTTCTCGGTTCAGAGATATTTGGCGACTTGTTTCAATCATCGAGATCATGTTCTTTGAGGTGCTACATCGTAAGGCACTTGCCTTCAACTTCCGCTCATACTGGTGGCGATGACCGATAACCTGTCATTGTCTGACGCCAACACTTCGACCCGCAGACGCCTTAGTGACATATGATATTCATGTGTGTCACTGGCATTCCACATGCTTGTCCGACGTGCTAACCAATACTGCTTTCGAAAGCGTTATAGGACCGACGGGATCAGGGAAGACAAGCGTAGGCTGAAGACCCGTTCCTGTTTCCAGAGGCTAACTTGATCCATTAGTTCATAAATGCATTGACTCGAACTGCTGGAGATAGCAGTGGTTCGGCCTCGTTGAAGACTGATACACGGGCCATCATTCCTTACGAAGTGGAGTGCGATGGCCGACGTCTCGTCTTTGTCGATACACCGGGACTCGACAGTATCGATCTTTCCGATGATGAGATATTCTCGCTGATAGCGAAATGGATAGAAGATAGGTACTTATTGTTCGTCATTTGGAAAACCACATTCCGAAATTTCGTGACCCGTTGCCAAGATATGGACCCACTGGCAAGGTCGATTTGGGGATCCTATACCTTCAACCCATCATCGACAATCGCATAAGAAGGTCACCGCATGCTCATATCGAAGCGCTCCGTAAGCAATGCAACGGCGTGGTGCGCCAAGCATGTCTCGTGACTACGATGTGGAATGAGGTGCATGATGAAACGGTCGCGCTGGGTCGAGAAGGCATTCTTAAGGACGAATTTGAGAAGAAGAATCGTATTCAAGTTGCGCTCGTTAAACGGTTCGACAACCAACGCAATTCCGCGTGGGATATAGCGCGGGAACTCGCTCGAGGTGAGTGGCGTTATTAAATCCCTCTTATTTGCTTCCCCGTTTCTTGATGGCCCGCCGTGTCAGACCATTCTAACGATGTAACAACTTCGAGCACCCGAGTCGTTGATAATAAGCCGAAGGAAATGATATTTGTGTATGTATCACTTTCTCGACGTAATCGCCCGACTCACCATGATGCTAACTTCAATCTGACGACAGGCTAATGGGACCGACGGGGTCGGGAAAGACCAAGGTGAGTATGCTATTCGCGTATAATGCTCTCGTTGAAAAAAATCAGTTCATCAATTCGCTTGGAGTGTCGCCAGACAGTGGTTCCAACTCTGAGTCAACCTGCTTGCGAGGTGGTACTCGTAACATGACTCCTTACTCGGTAGAACGCGATGGTCGACGTCTAGTTTTTGTCGATACTCCTGGTCTTAATAACCTGAATTATCCCGACGACTCGGTGGTATTCACGCTCATAGCCAAATGGATAGAAACGAGGTATGTTCCGTAAGAAACATTTGGCACGATTTGACGTATGCAAAGATATGGGTCCAACGCCCAAGTAGCAATAATTTACGTTCGGTCAATCACGGACAATCATATGCGAATCTCTCCGCATTTACACATTGAAATGCTCCGCAAGAAATGCGAGAGCATAGCTATACATACCGCAGGTCTTGTGACAACTATGTGGGATGAGGTCTACAATACAGCAGAGGCAGAGGTTCGGGAGGATTTTTTGAGGAAAGAATTCCAGAAAAAACACCATCACGCACTCGTTAGGCGTTTTGAGATTCGGTGCCCTGCCACCTGGGAAACAATAGATGAGTTTATCCGAGGTGAGTAAATTGACCACTTAACCTTCCGGCTCTGGACGATGTGACATGATGAGGTAGATCATCCCGATGCTTCGAAACCCAGTGCCGATAAGTTGGGCGGTATAATCTTTGTGCATGTATCGTTCATCCGACATTATAATCCAATACGAACTGATCAAGTGGCAACAGAGTCATGGGACCTACGGGTTCAGGAAAAACGAACGTAAGTGACCAGCTCATTGAAATTCATTTCTTATTTCGAGGAACATTAGTTTATCCATTCCCTTGGAACATCTGGGGACAGTGGTTCTGCGACCTTGAAACAGGGCACACAAGGAGTTGTCCCTCACATGGTGGAATATAATGGTCAAAATCTAGTCTTCGTTGACACCCCAGGTCTCGATAACATCAATATGCCTGATGAAACAATATTCTCGCTTGTAGCGAAATGGCTCGAAGTCAAGTATGTGATTACTCAGCATCCCAGGAATCTTGGACACTAATATTCTCATGGATGACCACTGCAAAGCTGTCAGTCTGATATCGACCTCGGGATAATCTTCCTCCACCGCATTACCGATAATCGCATCCAAGGTTCTCCGCAGAGACAAATCGATAGGTTTCGGAGGCAATGTACTGGTGCGGTTGTCCATCAAATCTGTGTGGTGACAACCATGTGGGACGAAGTAGACGACATAGGAGAGGCAGAGATACGAGAGGAACATCTCAAGGATGAATTCCGAAAAGGAGGCGTTCACATGCTCTTTAAACGGTTTGACAATCAGCGCTCTTCTGCCCAGGACATCGCGAGCTCGCTCCTGGGGGGTGAAGCGCGTCGGCTCCTAGAAGAACTCCAAGAGCGAGAAAGACGTCCAATCGAACTAGGTTCTAGAAGTGCATCGTATATGCAACTGCAGCAGCTCCTTTCAAAGCGAAGAGACGTACTACAGCAGCTTTTGGGCGACGCAGCCTCGGAGGGAAACCAGACGCGTATGCAGGAGTTACGTGCCGAGCTTGACACGTTGAACACCAGAATAGGATTGTCATTTGAAGAGATGCGAGAGAGGCACACCTCGCTGATGTCGCTTGTCCTTCAGTGGTTATCTCGCATAGTCGGCATAACGGCAAGTATTCCTTTATATTATTCGACTACTGGTTTTCCTGAAACCCGACTGCGTTCTTTCAGTATGATGCTTAGCCGGTTTTGAAATATACCCGTTTGCACTGTGGTATAATCGATCAGAATATGCCTATGCTGATAAAAGAGGGGAACACCATGAATCCAAGGATACATGAGGTGGTCGGGACAATAGAGCTTTCCAGCCACTTGGGTAGATCATGATCGTCCGTCCGTCTCACTGTTAAGGAATGGCGGCATGTAAGATTTTGACCGCGCGGAGGGTTTCATTAGAGTGCTTAGGATATACCGCCACCTCGACATTCTTTTTCCGCTGATCAAAGGAGTAGCGAGTCGCAGCCTGTTTCCTTCGTGTTTACAGCTTAGGATTGACTATCACCAGCCATAGCACTGGAGGTGGATAGTTTAAACGCAGGGTAGACTCGGATGTCCATTGTAAGGATCAATCAAGCTCGAGTATAATACAGGTGCTTTTTCTTGGACCCCATATTATCAACGCTCAGCTAGTATACCAAAGGACAAGGATGAATCAAATACCTCGTCATCGGGCCCAGTCATCCAAGCATCAACGGAAAAAGTGGGTGTCTGACGGGCGTACTCTTTCAGACCGGCAAATTACGGAGAAGTTGAAACGGGGCAGAGCTGGACCTCGTCACACCAGCACAATGTAAAGCATTGAGGCGGGGCCGGGGATTGAATTGGTCGGTAACGAGGGAGTCCCGGATGGACGTAGCCAGGGAGGGGAAGAGGCGGCGACTACACTGATATCTGTTTGAATGAGTCTACACTTCAAGGCACTGGACGATGTAGCCAGGGCTAGCATGGAAATGAGGACCTAGATGGCGGGCGTTGCAACCTCCCTTTAAGTATATTTACTCGGCTCAAGGACGTCTTGAAGGAAAGTTGGGAGATGATCGGATGGGAGAGAGAGAAGATGTTGATGTTCGGAATGCAGAGTTGGGAGAATATAGGCACTGTGTTTGGAGTGAGAATGGAGAACTTGAAGTTGATGTGATAGAATGTATCTAGGTATCCAAGAGAACAGGAAAGGGAAGGAGCGTACGAGAAGACTCGGGGCCGAATTGACTCGTGGCAGGGAAGACTGGTGAGATCTGAGAACGAGGATCAGGATGGTTGGGTGGCGAGAGCAGTGAAAGTGAATTACTTACCGAGAACGCAGTGTGTCGTTCAAGTTACTACTACGAGAGGTAAAAGATTGAAGCAGCGCGAACTTGGACCGGAAGTCGGAACACTCAGGCTGGACAAAAAATGGGGGTAGTCGATCAGACTGTGACACACCTTTGGGCCCAAGTCCGAGTGTTCCATAGAACCGACGTGGCACTTGTTTCTGTCCTCCCAACTCAGATCTGCATGATTTTCCCTGCAACTTCTCGCTCCGACTCTCCGAGGCGACAAAAACTTCCTCGATGTTCTAAACCCGCCTGACTAAATCCGCAGTAGATATGCGGGCCTAGTGAATGCATCAACTCGAGGCCAACTCGTGTTCGCTCCTTGGTACTCTTTGATAATCGACACATGCTGACGCAGCGGCGGCGTGCTGTTCGTGCTGTGGCACTCGGCCTTATTATTCCCTCTAGCAGGTAACATTTTTCCTCGCCGCGTGCACGACCAAGTTGGCGCACGTAGCTGCAGAGCGCCGCAAACTGTGATTGAACTTCCCTTCCCCTTCGACCCTATCAGCAGTCCCCCCTCTCAAGTTCACCCGACGACTCTCGTCCACTCTGGTAAAATGCCAACGGGAGAGAATTATTTCAAAGGAAGACAGAATGACATTGTCATCCCGTGGGTATCGTTTAATACCACTCAAGTTATCGCACTGAAGCAGCTTTGTCAAATAGCATCATAGGACGACCGGGTAGCGGGAAGACCACTGTGAGTGAGCTTGAACTATTTGTCTAGTTTTGTGCTGATGATGGTCAGTTCATCCACCAACTCACTGGATTCTACGATCAAGAGAAGGGGAATAGTAGGGCTGACAGCTTGGCGGTCCACACTAAATGCATCACCCCATACATTATCACGCTTAAAAACAGTCGCCTAGTCTTGGTTGACACGCCTCCCTCCGAATTTGCTTCTTCACAAGAACATGTATTGAGAGATTTGTCTGATTGGGTGACAGCCTGGTGTGTGTTAGTCTGGTCGTTTCTCGATTCTATTTAACACGTATAAAGGTATCCATCCAACTTTAGACTTGCTGGGGCGGTCTACCTTCACCAGATCATGGACATGAATCCATCAAGACCTCCCTCCCCCGAAGCTAGCATCAGGTGGCTCTGTTCCCGCCATACCAGTCTGGAGAGAACATTACTAGTCACGAGCATGTGGAACATGGTCCCTGCCGAGAAGGTAGCATCGGCAGAGAAAAGGAAGGTACTCCTCGAAGGTGTCTGGGAGAAACTGATCACCGAAGGCGCGGTTACTCGGAAGTTCTTGAACACAGAAGACTCAGCACTGGATATCATCCAAAAACTGTGTCCCGAGCGGATCGAACAGTGAGACCAGCGATATAACCCATGCGAGATAGATGGGGCGGACAAGCCTGCGGAGACCCAAGTGTCTGCAGGGTGTTTAAACCGCTTTTGCCCCTTCCTCTGACTGGTGTAATTCTATCTGAGCGGCGGCCCATCCCACCCATTTCTGGAGAAAGGCCTGGGGTAGGTTGCCGGTGTAATTGAGCAGGAGACTCTCGAGTTTAGATGCTGCATATTAGGTATATTTCCGTTGTCCAACCCGGCTCGTTACGGACCAGTGTGATATGTACCTCGTCGCT